>JAPFSE010000115.1:0-110680 GCA_030777785.1 Beauveria caledonica | reverse complement strand
GTTGACTGGTGATAACCGGGTGCTTTCAAGACGTGGGCAAGGCAGTCAACCCACCAAACATGGTGGCTAGAAGGGAATATACTTAAACTGGACTCCCAGCGTTTCACTCTTGTTCACATTCGTCCCTCTCTTCTTCTTTTCTTTTCTTTAGTACAACGCATACGGACTTTTTCTAAGCGCTACTATCATTTACAAGCCAGCAAACATGTCAGACAACGAATCTTATACGGACAAACTGTTCGATGGCGAAGACGCTAGCATCTCAGACGCTGAAACGGTTATAACATCGCCGGATCTTTTGAGGAACGAAAACCCTGACGCGGAAAAGGCTATCGAGTGTGACGATGCTGATATCGAAGACTTGACGCATCTCTTCGGCGGTAACGCTCTTCCGCCCGAGTATTACCAAGGCACCATTGAGGATTTTGACGACGGAAAATACAAAAAACGAAACTACAGTGACGGAATGAAGATTCTGAAGCGTTTGTGTGAGGACCTTTGGGAAGAGTAAGTACTGCGTTGATCTTTGGTTGCCCGCCGCTAAGTATTACATTTTCTGCGTGCAGGTTCTGTACAACGATTCTTAAACGCGACCCGCAAGAATGCTTTGAGAGCATCCACGAAGAGTCCTCAATACGGCTGCCATACAAATTTCTCGAATGGAGACTCAATCAAAGGATGGGCAGGGATGGCAGAAGACTAAAAGGGGTCAAAAAGTTCAGCTCTTTGCTAACATATTGGAAAGTATTCTGTATTGCTTTCAAAGATGCTGTTGGAGAGAAACTTGACCCTCGGCTGGGTCAAAGCATGCAAAACGTACGAATGACATTCCTGTGCTCAGAAACATTAAGCGTGCACTGATATCAAATATCACAGGGTCTTACGGAACTCGCCATAAAATATGCCTTGAGCTATGAAAAACGCATGAATCGGTGCATGTCTATCGATGATCTGAAAGACCAAAATCAAACGACCATTGCCACCACGGAAAAGTCTTTCATCCTTGGCGAGATGCGAGTGCTCGCTGTATTATATACTCTCCTGCTATCGCCGGCTGGATCTAGACCAATGTCTATACTGAAGATGACATTTGGAGATTTGTCTTTTGCCAAGGCAAGAGATCCTGAGGGTGGACCACATCAAATCCTTATCCGATTTTCTCTGCGATTTACGAAGACATGGCTCGGTCCTAAAGCTACGTAAGGGATTTTGCTTGGAAGGGTCCTTGGCTTGTGAAACTGACTTCGTTGGCAGAAAAACCCATCCTCTGCCTGAGCATTTTCTTGGTTCATCGTTCCTTCTTAGCACTCATGTCTTTTTATTGGGGCTGATGTTTCATCATCGCGCATTTCGAGCCCCTAACCTCATATCACCTGAGCAGCTAGACTTCCTTGACATTCATTCAGGAGACCGGGAGCTGAGTCTTCCGTTGAAACAGGACATCCAAGACACCTTCCTATTTCGCAAGATTATCAAAACGGCCACCGGATACGAGATGTCCGCGGAACAGCTTCCTTACAACGTGGTCCACAGAATGTTACGAATGATTGGGCAGATATTGGGGCGCGAGTACCCTACTATCTCTTACAGCCTCCGCTACAACACCGGAAATGCACTTGATCGAGACCGTACGTCTAGTTTTCCCCAGTCTACTTTTGATGCTAAACTTTCAATAGCACACGTCAGCGACTCACTGCGAAACGTGATCCTCGGTCATCAGGATTCCACAGTTTTTCAGAACCACTATCTTGGCCGCGAGATTGCTGTAGATACATCGGCCATTGTCCAAGGGCTAGAGCCAAAGCAGGCCATGATGATACAAGCAACTAGTTTGGGCCATTCGGCGAGCAAGCGACGACCAAGACACCTTACAACTGAACAGCACGAGAAAATAAAATCACATCCGACAGTTGTACGGCTGCAAAAAGAAGTACTGCAGCATGCGCGAGATTCCGAAGAATACAGCAAAGCCGTCAAAGATTTATCGAAAGTCAAACTTTGGCTTCAAAATGAAGAGAAACAGAAAATGCTCGACGAATGGACGGCTGAACAGGCAGTGGAGGACATTCAGCGACAGCTGCACGGTATGGGCTTCAAACCGCCAGCCGAGGACACCGCAAGCACACCCCAAGGACAAGAACAAAAGCGATTCACGGAAGCATTGAATGTTCCGCCTTCTAAAAAGGTCGAGGAATACTTTCTGCAGAGAAATGAAGCCATTTCTGCCATCATGGCCTACTGCCAAGTCTACGAAAGCCCCCCCTCCCGACGGCGTCGTGCAGAGCGTGTCAGGCCGGTTCAGCAAGCTAATGATTTGGGGTTAAATAATAAGACTCTGAAAGATGCGGTGCTAAAGTCGGTCATGGTAGATGATGCCATTAAACGACCACGGAAGTGCTTCGTATGTGTTGGCAACGCACTTCGCCCTGACTCTATTGATTCGGGATTTTCGACTCTTACCGCAGATTTCTACTCTTCATCAGACTTGAACAAACACTTTCGTCGCTTTCATCTTCAAAATCTGCAAGAGGGCCAAACATTAGAGTGCCCTGCATGCTCAGGAGTTCTACTTGAGCACAAGCAAGAGTTTATGGCTCACGCGCAAGTCGTTCACGGCATTCATCTACGAGCTGGCAACAGTTATGAGGCCGACAGCAAAAGAAACAATGCAAGCACTGGCTGTAAAAACGACCGGCGCAGCAGGAAACGTGCAGCTGAAAGCTGGATCCTCGTGGCTCGGGACGACAGCCGGAAATCCGGAAACTCCGCCGATCATACGGATCGAAATAGCCACAATACAAATAAGCGACAGAGGCTTGAGCACGCTATAACCAGCGTAGAAATGTCAGTTAGCCGCCTTTCAAGATGCGATGCAGGATACTTGCCCGCGACGGCAGAGGCCAATAAACGCAATTACATGGCCTCAGCCAATGATGTGGACGACAGAAATGGCAGGTCAAGCAAGCGACAGAGACTTGAGCCGGCCATGAGACGCGGAGAAGATTCTGCCAGTCGCCGTACAAAGTCCTATGCAGGATACTCGCCCTTGTCGACAGAGGCCCATAAACGCAACTACACGGCCTCAACCAATGACGCGGATGACAAAGATGGCAGACCAAGCAAGCGACAAAAGCCCACAAGCTACCATGCGTCCAAAGTTGCATCGTCAGAATATGAAGGGGAGAAGCAAAGCCCTGTGACATCGGGCAATGGCTCTTTTAGCGGTGTACCACGCGCCAGCACATTCGAAAACGTAGGTACAGCACCACTCATACCGTTACCTCCACTCCAACAACGACAGTGTTATGGTAGCAGTATAGCTAACACACAGTAGCAGCCTAATCGGAGAGAACGGACTGCAGTTCGCCCACGCGATAGCCTACTTCTGCGAAGATTTTCTCCTGCTGATACAAAAACCCAAACCGACGTGGCCAGCGATGGCGACGACCGCGCCAAGACTGCCCGGCAATACCAGCCTTCTGTCCACTCCAGTGATCAGTTCTCAGACGACAATTCGAACCGCCGAAATCGGCCATCAAAGACACCGACGTATGCCGATGCACGTCACCATGGCGCGGTGCTGCGAGGAAAACAAACAGCTATGCGCACCCCTGGTGGCTATCGAATAGAAGCGGCGCCGAAGAGTATTCTTCGGAGCGCTCGAGAAGCGGCAACAGATCACCGCAAAATGCCGGACCCAATTCAAGCAAAGGGAGGACGTACGCGAGTGGCATTTACTGATGAGCAAAATAGGTTACTCAGACAATTGAAGGGCCAAAGACTTTCATGGAAGGAGATCCACAAGTGTTTCACAGACAAGTATCCAGGGCGGTCGCAGAACACCTTACAGGTGCATTATTCTACGAAACTTAGCTCAGGGACCCAATAGTGCTATAATACAATAAAATATCAGTCAACGAACAAAGTGTCGGCAGATATTAATAGAGGGAGAACTCTGTTGAAACTTTAGTACATACTTTGATGCAATATTAATATCGAGACCATGTTTTCTTTTAAGATCTTTAGGCAATACTCTGCAGCATGCACCAGGTTGCATCGTTGCGCAGATGTAAACGCCCTCAACCGAAAACTGACTGTGCGGCTCTCTTCGGTCATTTCCTCAGCTGCAAGCCAGCCCTTCTCCAAGCCGAAGCGTGAGCCGCGCGCAAGCCTGGTGCCATTGCGGTCTACTGCACGCGAGGCGCCAGCCATAAGCTGACACTGTTCTAGTTGCTGCAAACGTTTGCGCTTTCGTTGCAACAGATTGAGTTGGTGTTCTATTGCTATGAATCGTCCCTTTTTGGCTGTGTATTGCATTGCGGGGGGGGGGATTGGACAAAACTAGTTGTTGGCGAGCTGATGAACGAGAAAGTCGTCATGCAAGTTGCAGTAATCGCCCACTCAATGCGTCAGCGCGTGATCAGCGGAAAGTAACTGCTTCACATGATTTTTCCTTTCCTGACGAAGCTTTGTGCGTCTCACTCCTCCAGCGAGTGCAGCGGCAAAAGTGGCTGCTCCAAGCAATCGTCTTGTCGCACACGAATGCTGTACGCAGCACTGTACCAATTCGCATCATCAGGGTCAATGGTCGGCGATTTTTGTACGAGGTTCAGCCCCTAGGCTGGGGTCTGTTGATGCTAGCCTAATGAGGGATGCTCAGTTTGCTTAAAGCGGCTCGGGGTAGCTCCGGGAGGTTGCGCGAGCTCTGGTGGCTCAGGGAGGCTCTCTGTGGCTCAGTGAGGCTTCGTGTGGCTCAGGGAGGCTCAGGGAGCTCCGCGAAACTGAGACGCAGTACCTCAGTGAAGTTCGTCCAGTTGAGGTCAGGGGGCCAACCCACGAGTTTGAGGAGCCTGTGCATTCGGCACCAGGTCGAGGAAGTGTTTCTTCACAGGTGTGGCGGCCAGCTGTGTTCACACGAAAGTTACAATTTTATTTTAATCCAGCTGCTCGAGTTATACCCAAGTTAAATCAACGTTGTTTGCGTATAATAGTGCTACGTTCAGAACAACGTGTCCTGATGATTGACTCGTTCTCAATTGAGTGCGAGTGCCTATCACGGATGGGCTTGAAAATGTACTTTCGACTATGAGAATTCATCGCTTCTGTCAATAGGAGTCTTTGTATTGAACTATTTAATAACACGCACTTATTTTTTCTTCACGATGTTCCTCCTATCTTTCTCTACGAAGTCTGCCGGTTTTTTCTTTACTACTGGGGGATATACTTTGTGCTGCCGATGTAGTCAGCCTCCTTGTCTTACCACAAAAAATGTTACTTCTCTCACCAGGATCCCAGCAGCTGGGGGGAAGCTTTGCTCCTCCGTAGAGCAATACATATAATGCCTATTTTTCCACCGCACGAGGACGTACATATCAGCGTCATAGAGCCGGCTTATTCTATTTGACCGCTTCATCAGACCCATTGTTGATCTGACAAAGTTGTCCCTTGTTCTGTCCCTTTTCTGCATCGGATGCACAGCCGCTTGTTCCATTGTATGCCTTTTTTGATAGTCTTTAACAGGTTTCCTCACCTCACCAGGGTTTCGTTTGGTCATATACTTATGCTAGATGGTGTCTTGAGCTAGATACTGATGTCTGGCTTCAGCACTCTACCTAACTCTATAATGGCGAGGCCAGAAACTGGCCAGTGTGCAAGCATTAGACAGCTACCGGCGTTGAGAACTACCGTAAAAACCGTTATGGGTGTCGCTAGTGCTTTTAGTTAATTTTAGTTACCTGGCGGGGTAAATTGAAACCGCTATTTCTGGCTCTTTAGGCAGCAGCTAAAATACACTCCACTAAAATTATTATGTTAGAAACCCGCGACACCCATAACGGTTTTTACGGTAGTATACTGGCGGATTTCTCGTATTTTAGCAGCATTTGGCCATTTAAACCGAAAAATGCTACACCCACCAATGGTAGGAGCCATTTCCAGCTGGCTAGACACAAGTAGCCTAAGATACCTGCCACTTTTGGCTGCAGCAACTTAAACAGATAAATTAGTTCAAAAAGTGGAACGCCCTTTTGCCCATGACTGTACTTCCCAATTTAAATTTAGAATAGAGGAGGGATTTCGGCTGTGGGTGTGGGAGATCTGGAACTTTGTCGAGGTTTAAATGAATATTGTCGGTGTGTTTCTGCAGCGAAGGCATTTTTGCTTTACTGGTAGAATCAGCTTGCCATTGCGATATCAGGCAGGTAGTGACGCAGCTAGGTAGCGTGGTAGGTGGAGAATCGGTACCTTTCAAAACTGTGCACCGTGTCGCTTTGTTTACAGAGAAAGGCGAAACGAATGCCCCTTTTTTGGTTAACTAAGAATGATAGTTGACAGCCATTTTAGGCTGCCGCGAAGCGCTACTAAGTACCCACTTGGTATCTGAGACTTCAAGCAGTGGAAACAGGCAGTTGAATTTATCTGTTACTTTTTACACATCTACACTAATTGTTACTCCCCTGTGAGAAAAATCTGCTTCTGGCGATGCAGGAGAAAGAGGCTTCCATAATGGAAAATCATTTTCCGGAATTAGCCATTTGCTCCGATTCTGCCTTCGTGTTTTAGTTTTGCTCGGAATTATTACGCTAGTACATGGACCTGACGACTCCATCGGCCAAAAGGTGACCTACCCACTTTTTTAATAAGTTAACTAACTGAAAAGGGACATTTATTTCGCCTTCTACTGTACTGTAGTGTACAACAAGTACATTAGTTAGTTGCGCTATAAGAGCTAACAACGGCTTCTAAAAGTGGGTGTCTTCCGGGGCGTCTGAATTTGCGCCCTTTGGCTTTGGTGGATCCGATGTCTCCTTGTCTACTCCTAGCGTTGTCATGGCAATGTCCTTACGTCATAGTTGAAACTCGCCACTGGTCCTAACGCGTTTGCACTTCACATGCACCTCCATGCACCTCACATTTCTTTCTGCGTGCGCAGCGAGCCGTACACTAATGGGCAAAATGGGCTTCCAGTTTTGGTAAAGCATTTAATTTCCCAACCGTTTTCGATGGAACCAAAAACCTGTCAAAATTTCTCGAAGCGACCTGAAAATGAAGGCAAAACTCATCAAAATGCTTTTAAGCCTCACTACCATTTTTTTCTCGGTCGCAATAATGATGCGGAGCTGCCAGATGGTGTCTGGAGGCTTAGATTAGCGACAGATGTGTGGAGATTTTGAGGAATGTCAATTTGCCCGTGACTGTATAGTGAAGGGTCTAACGTGTCTACACTAAGTAAATCTCATGATGGCCACGCGGCCTGAAACGCAGCCAAGTGCAATTGTTGATTCTGCAGCGGCAACAGCAGATGGACGATATTCCGTAGGCAGTCGAAGCATGTTCTCTCCTTTTCTCGTCACCCACATGCCATCGGGAGAAATGTCAGAGGGTAGATAGGTGATCTGCCCATGAGCAGGCTTCGTTGAGCCAGGATCGCGGGTGCGCCACCTATCAAGCATTATGAACCCGATATCAGTACATAGACAAGAGTCATTAGTCGGATGGAATGAAAGCTTCGTAGCAGCGTGCCCCACTCTGATGGTTTGTAGGCATTTACTGGTTGCAGCATCCCACAACTTAATCGTCCTATCATCGGAGCATGATACCAATTGTTGCCCATCTGCAGAGTAAATGACTGAGTTTGGCCACTCACTGTGACCCACGAGTGTGTTTAGACATATTCCGGTACTGGCATCCCAGATTTTGATGATCCTGTCTTCGGAGTAGAACAAGCCATGCAACCCAGCTAGTGCAGATATAGGCGACTGAAGCAATCCTCCACGACTCTCCAGCGTCTGCAGAGTCTCGCCCGTGGCCACTTTCCACACCTTGATCGTCTTATCATAAGAGCATGATACAAGCCGCTGGCCGTCAGGCGAGTAGATTACAGATCGAACTGCGCCGCCATGGCCGTTAAGAGTGTGTATACATGTGCCACCTTGTGCGTCCCACATCTTGATCGTGTTATCGTCAGAGCATGATGCAAGCTGCCGGCCGTCTGGTGAGTACATCACAGATGATACTGCGCCGCTATGGCCGTTGAGAGTGTGTATACATGTGCCACCTTGTGCGTCCCACGTCTTGATTGTGTTATCAGAAGAGCATGATGCAAGCTGCCGGCCGTCTGGCGAGTAGACCACAGATAGGACTAGGCCTTCATGGCCCTCAAGAGTGTGTATACATGTGCCATATTCTGCATCCCACATCTTAATCGTCTTGCCGTCAGAGCATGCAAGCTGCCGGCCATCGGGCGAGTAGATCACAGACTGTACCGACCTGGTACGGCCCTCGAGAGTGTGTATACATGTGCCATATTCTGCATCCCACATCTTCAGGGTGTTATCATCGGAGCATAACACAAGCCGCTTGCCATCTGGGGAGTATATCATAGCTCGAACACCACCTTTATGTCTCGTGAATGTGTTAATACATGTGCCCTCTTGTGTATCCCATATCTTGATTGTGTCGTAGGCAGAGTATGAAGCAAGCCGCTGTCCATTTGATGAGGATGCAACGACTTGGATTTCAAGCTCGTGGCTGTTGAGTGCTTGTAAACATTCGTCTGAATGGCCGTCCCATATTTTAAGTATAGTCTCATCAGTGTGAAACACAACCGCTCTCGAATTTTGGGTATGTAGCAGAGACCGAGGTCTACCATGACAATCCCTGAACGTTTCAACCCATGCGCCGGTCGCGGTATCCCTTATACTGATGTTTTTACCTTCTCGGCATGCGGCAAAGCGTTTGCTGTCGGGCAAGAATATTGCCAATCCTGTCTTATCCTTATAATGCCGCACTACCTGCAGTGGTGTAGCAGACTTGATGTTTCTCAGAGTAATTAACGTAAGTGTCTTCGCATTGGAACGCGAGACAAAGTATTGTCCATCTGGCGAGAGGCTGGCCGTCTTCATTTCGCTGCCATCACTCTCTAATTTGTGTAGACATTCGCCGGTTGAAGGATCCAACACGTCGATTCTACCGCCCGCTGACCTTAGCACGAGGAGCCGTCCTCTAGATGAATGACTTGCAAATTGAAACCCCAAGTTGGAGCCATAGAAAGTGCGCATACATGTGCCATCCTGTGTATCCCACATTTTGATCGTGCTATCGTCAGAGCATGACGCAAGCTGCCGGCCGTCTGGCGAGTAACCCATCAATTGGACCCAGCCGCTCTGACCCTCGAGAGTATGAATGCATTTGCCATCTTCTGTATCCCACATCTTGATCGTCTTATTAGAAAAGCTTGATGCAAGCTGCCGGCCGTCTGGCGAGTAGATCACAGATAGGACTAGGCCTCTATGGCCCTCGAGAGTGTGTGTACATATGCCACCTTGTGCGTCCCACATCTTAATCGTCCTATCTAGAGAGCATGATGCAAGCTGCCGGCCGTCTGGCGAGTAGATCACAGATGATACTGCGCCGCTATGGCCCTCGAGAGTGTGTGTACATGTGCCACCTTGTGCGTCCCATATCTTGATCGTCTTATCAGAAGAGCTTGATACAAGCTGCCGGCCGTTCGGTGAGTACACTATAGATGAGACTCCGCGGCTATGGCCCTCGAGAGTGTGTATACATGTGCCATCCTGTGCATCCCACATCTTGATCGTGTTATCGTCAGAGCATGACGCAAGCTGCCGGCCGTCTGGCGAGTACACCACAGACCGGACCCAGTCGTCATGGCCCTCGAGAGTGTGTATACAAGTGCCATCCTGTGCATCCCACATCTTGATCGTCTTATCAGAACAGCTTGATACAAGCTGCCGGCCGTCAGGCGAGTAGTCCACAGATTGAACCCAGTCGCCATGGCCCTCAAGAGTGTGTAGACATGTACCATTTTTTATGTCCCGTATCTTGAATGTTATACTATCGGAGCATATTATAATGTGCTGCCCATCTGGAGACAATATAACAGCCCTCACCACACCATCAAAATCTTCAACCGTCTGTAAACAAGTACCCCTTGTCACATCCCAAAATCTAACTGTTTTATCATCAGAGGATGAGAAAAGATATTGCCCGTCTTGTGAGAATATGACTGATTGAATCATATCGTTATGGCCTTGCAGTGTGTTCTCACATATACCTGTTGCCATATCCCACACTTTGATTGTTCCGTCATTAGAACTTGACGCAAGTCGTTCACAATTAGGTGACAGTGTCAGAAACTGTACTGTGCCACCATGCGCTCCAAGAGTCTGTGTGAATCCAGTAGTTACAGCATCCCACATCTTGATTGTGTTATCGCCAGAACATGATACCAGCCGTTGGCCGTCTGCTGAGTAAATCACATATAGGACCCAGTCGCTATGGCCCTCAAGAGTGTGTATACATGTGCCATCTTCTGTATCCCACATCTTGATCGTGTTATCGTGAGAGCATGATGTAAGCTGCCGGCCGTCTGGCGAGTACACCACAGATAGGACCCAGTTGCTATGGCCGTTGAGAGTGTGTATACATGTGCCACCTTCTGCGTCCCACATCTTGATCGTGTTATCGTCAGAGCATGATGCAAGCTGCCGGCCGTTTGGTGAGTATACCACAGATCGAACCCAGCCGCTGTGGCCCTCAAGTGTTTGCAAACAAGCATCCCAGTTCTGTTCTGTACATGGTGCTAAAGCCATCTGATTCGACGATTTGTCACTGAACAACTGTTTGATAATGCTGTGGGATGGACTAAAAATGAGAGCTGAGTAATAAACTTGCAACGGAGTAGTCTCAATCGATTGCTTGTGAGATAGTGTAAAACGACGGGCGTCTTGAATCAGTTCTGATAGTCGCTCTGATGCGGTATGTTTCTGGCCTGGTGTTAGACTATTTTCGGTCAGCAAGTGTTCCAACGTACTACTAATGCGTCTAGCTTCTGCACGGCCATGACTCCCCGTGGAATGGCTTGCAGCAAACTGAGAGACTCTAGCCAGTGAAGAAAATGTTTCCGGATGAATGCATCGACAGCGTCAGCACGTTGCGCGACACATGCATCTTTCATTCCGTGTCTCGAGTCACTGAGATGGCCAACCCAATGGACGATCGAGTATCGAATAGGCTCTAATGGGTCTACAACCGGCGGCGAAACCTGGTCGATTGGAAACCCTTCGGTGCCGAGGTCGTAAATGTCGCGTCGTAGTGTTTCAGACATCATTTTCAGCGATTTTGAAAACAGACAATGATGTTGATGGGAGCTGCCGAGGGGCAGAATGTGTTGGCTTGCTTGATTCACCAAAAAGTCCTTTGCTGATTGATGTACAAAGTAAATGATGCCGTCTTTGAGCGTCAAAAATGAGCCGGACAAAGCAATGATTTCCTCCACTTCCGACCTCTCCCACGTCTGAAGTGCTTCAGAAAGAGCTTGCATTTCAGCCAAGGCAAGCGGGCGATACACAATAGACATAATTCTTAGAATTTCCTTGCAGGTAGCAGCGTCATCGGAATCGCAGATAACCTGCATCATCCGGTCGTAAAGTGGGCTAAGCCCAGCAGGATACGACATCAACTTGGAAATCGTATGTCGTTTTCGGGTTCTGGGGTCTGCAAGCTCCTCACAGACCAGAGCGACCCAGAGAAAGGTGCCATGTGCGTTCTCCGTCAAGTAGCGCCGCACCTCATTTTCCATCTCATTATCGTAATTTTTCTGCTTTCGCAACTTTGCTACCTTTGTTCGTATAAAGGCCTGGACCGCATGTGAGACCGATACTTCGTTTAATTCAAGACACAATCTGATTTTAGTTTCGGCCATATTCAACTTCTCCTCGATCTCCAGCCAGTTGCGACTAGATACAATCCACTTTGCGCGCGAAATGGTCGATGTCTCGGTGATGAAGTCCAGAAGTCTGGGTAGGTTGTTGTTGCACTCATCGAGAGCATCCACAAGCAAAACCACGTCCTCCAATGTTGGGTCTTGGAGTATATCCAGCAGCATCTCCTTCAACGACACCCAAACGTTGTTTCCGTGAAATAGCTTGTCCCCTGCAACGTCATACTTTCCTCGCACATACGAAACGAGTGATGGCTGTTGCTGGAGCAGGAGAAATAGGAGACCACGCAACACAGATTCCGCGTTATTTAGTCGAGTTTCCGTGGCTTGACAAAAGAAATATGACAGGACTTCATTCGACTCTCTCTCCAACTCCTCTATGATACCACACATTAGCATCGTCTTGCCCTTGCCAGGGTCGCCCTTAATCCAAAGAAGCTTGCATTGTGGATCACCACGAAAGTTCTGGAAGTCGGGGTGGTCAAGAATCCAGCGATACGAATCCCTGAGCAGACCGCCCTTGGTATCCTGAATCCGTTCCTTGTCCTTGCGTGGGTCTGTCACATGCAGCGCCTTGAGGCAGTCTTCATCCTTGTCGTCTTGGTGCCTTCTCACCTGCTGCTGCGCCAGATCCTGGATAGCCGAGTGGATGCTCTGCAAGCTCGTCTCCTGCGCGGCTGCTATTCGAACTAGGCGGTCCAGGTCTCTCTTCACGAGCTCACTGCTGTACAGTTCCGCGTCTCTCTGCACGATGGCCTCGTCAACTTTTATGTCGGCAAGTAGCATAGCCCAATTCTCGAGCAGAAACAAGTCCCTCCCCAGAGAAGCGAGCCTGCTCCGGTGGTAGTGGCAAGCGTTCTTGATCTGATAGAGCAGGAGCTTCTGGTAGAGCTGGCCAACTCTGCTTTCCATCTCGTCTCGCGTGCCTTGGGAAAGTCCGCCAGCGTTGTCCTCATGCAACAAGAGGGGGGTCAAGTTCCAATACCAGTCCATCCTCGACAGGACGTAAATGATCCCTTGGCGGTTGATGGCAGCTTGTTTCACAGGGTTCATGATCATCTATACATCGTTAGAGCTGTACAACTATTTTGTGATTACGCATGCTTATGACAGTCATACTTCTAGACCGACGGAGAAAGCAGCCCAAGCGACAGCGGCTTGCGGAACAGTCTGTGTCGCTCTGTCCATTACTACTCTCAGCTGCTGAACAACCTGCAGGCTTTGGCCGATTCCTTGCTTCACGGACGTTTCCTTCTTGGTCCGTGCCAGCCCTGATTGAACGATCTGCAGCATCTGCAAAGACCTCACATTACGCGTCTGACTTATACAGTTTTCTGCCGGCTCTGTCGAGGCCGAGCCGGGATCGATCTGGTGGAGACGAGCAGACAGGATCGTCTCGTATGCGTCGACTAGCTTCGGTTCGGTATCTCGGATCTCGTCGTAGGCTCGATTCCAAAGCAGTTCTTGTAAACACGGTGCCAGCGACACTCCATCTGCAGGCTCAACTGCGAGCGTACGCGGCAGAGTGGGAGTTGCGGATGTCGCTGCTGATTCGGGCGCAAGCTGCGAAGTGTGCGAAGTAGCCGGTTGCGGCTCTTGGCGGAGTTCCCGTAAGAGAAGTTTTGCCTTACTGGACTTGAATTTCTTAAGCAAGTTCATTGTCGACGTCTGCAGGATGTGTGTAGGCTGGCTGTATATGGCGTAATAAGCTTGGTGTAATACGTTCAGTGTGACACGTTTAGGCGACACATTTGTAAGCAATAAATCCTCTTTCGCTGTGGCTGAGGGCTCTTCTTCGCTTCAGATGCTACGTGGACGAATAGACGTGCTCATATATGCGCCTTCAGGATCAGCCTGCATACAACCTTGCTCACCCCTTCAGCCGACTGAATTGGGACAGGACGTGGCCATAAATGTCGCCCATTCACATCATGGTAGATACCGAGCGGCCGATTACAACTTGGGAGCCGCATCGGCGGGTCTCAAGGCTATGTCCGTACTGCTTCCTCTAAACCTTTTGTTAATGTAGCCTGAAAATTTATATCTGGAAGCTGACTGTTATAGTACAGTACCAGTAAATGTGCCTGGGGGACCCACCTCGTCCGCTAGCCAGCGTAGGCCGTCAGGCTCAACGCTAGACCTATGGCATAAGGAAACTGGTGGTCGACCACAGTTGTGCTGTACCACAGGGACATTGGGTGACGGTACAGCCACTACGGTGATCACTTGGTGCAAGGACAGCCTCGTCCTTATTTGAACAGATCGATCTAGCTCGACCTCCTTTACTAAGGCCGCGCAAGCAAACCTTCAATCTAAGGTTACATTCATTCATTGTTTTATTACGCCCGGTTGCTTCCAGCCAATAGGGCTCATTAGCTATTCATAGGTACATTTCTGGCCACTCGCCTCATCCCTTCCACTTCATCCCTGTCGTTCTCTGTTCTCTCCACTTCGTCTTTTCATCCCCAGCATCCGACATTCCGCGTGATTTATTATCAATGACTAACTAGCTTGAGGGCTATTCCCCAAGTGTTCGGCGTCCTATCTACAGCAGCCGAAGCGTCGCTAGTCATGTTCGCCGCGGACGTGGTTTCATGGTCTGATGAAAAGCCCTTTTGTACTGATTCGCCGGTCAATTGTCGAAACGTCCTGTGGCCAGTGTGAACTGTATCGTCGCTCGGATTGCTCCCATGTTTGGTTTCTATTTCGGTCCGTCTGATGCCGATTTCCCCCCTAGTCGGTACGACAAATCGTTCCATCTCGTGCTTGTGCATGCTCGTAACTCTTTTCGCTGTGCTTTGTTTATGTATGTACATCGAGCAAAGTGCCTAAGAAAGGGAAGTGTCTGGGGGCAGTGGCATTTTCGGGCTGGGGGCCCATGGGTATTAGAAGAACTCAGTCATCCAAAAATGTCCTCGCACCAAAATTGCTGCAGGCAAGTGGTGCCCGTAACAGGATGATACCTCTGTCCAGGTAGCTTAACATCTACTTCGACTTCGTCCGTTCCTAGCCACAGCTATTCCCCTCCAGCTGTCGCGAGCTCCGGCATCAACACCGGTCTGGCCGTTGACGTAAATCCTCTCGCGAGGGCGCATTAGCTCAGCCTGTCGAAGTGGGTCTCCCCAATGCCCAAACAGGCACATGTATTCTTTTATTTCTTTTCCCAACTTGCGAGGCTCGACGCGTGTTGATATACGTGCCCTCGCTCCATAGCTTGAGTATACCTGAGTGAGGTTTACTGTATAGCAGAAGAGGAGGCTTAGGCTGATAGTTGAAATGAACACGAAATCATTATTCACGAATCGTCCAGCCAATCGTATAGCCACGGGCAAAATGGCCTTCCTCAAAATCTCCATACATTCGTCGCTAATGTAAGCCTCCAGACACCACTTGGCAGCTCCTCATCAATATGACGACCAAGAAAAAGAATGGTCGTGAGGCTTGAAAGCGTTTAAATGAGTTTTGCCTTCATTTTAAGGTTATTTTCGAGACATTTCACAAAGTTTTGGCTCCATCAAAGTTGCTTGGAAAATTATATATTTTACCGAAACGGGAAGCCCATTTTGCCCATGAGTGTAGCGGTTGCAGCGCATGTCAGGGCATTGGACGAAATATTATCATAATAGCCGGAAATGGCCTTCGATTATGAACCTATGCGCGTAGACTAAGGAGCTGCGCTACTCTTGCCTTTCCTCCTCAACTGGCTATCGCGAATGGCTTTTGCAGTGCCTAAAATACGCTAACGCGGCTAAGACGGATATTTGCGAAATCCATATAAAAATCGAATGTGGCTAAGTGCTCTTTCATCATACTATAATGTCGTACCTACGCGAGGCTACGTGGAAGCACGGGTGCAAATAGCATAGATGTAAACTCGACTGACAACGACAGCTATTTGCCTGTCTTTAACACTTATAATGTAGTTAGGCGAAAGATTCGGAACTTTCTTAATAAGTCTGCCTTAATAAAGACAGCATTTATAAGGACCGTCTCCAAAGATATTATCAATTGCCCTGATTTTTAAGTCAGACAACTGAACCGCTTCTTAGCATTAAAAGGCCTAAGAAAGGGCAACACCTGTGGAGTTTACTATGCCGCATACGTCTTCTTTGAACAGCGACGCATATAAGACTGGCAACCAAAAAGCGCAGAGCGTATTAAAATGGAAAGACTTTACTTATACGGTATGAATAGAAGTACGATCTGGAATTGAGTCTGGGCTCCGGCGGACGCAGACATGGTGATAGACAACTTCGGCGTTGTTGAAATTAGGCACAAAGATCATGGCGCATACTATGTATAATATTAGTTTAATTATAGAATGCGGTGACGCACGCCTATGCCATAGCGGGGCCATTCTGCAACGTTGAGATGGTGGAGTCTGTACCTATACGCCGGCGACACCTACGCCAATATATGACTGCAAGCTGCGGCCTACAGCTATGCCTTCTCGCACAGAGTCGCACCTCGGCCGAAAGAGGCTTGGTGACGCTGCGTCTGATGCAGAGCTGCGGCTCTCGCTTGGAGGCGACTAGGCCAATCCACACACGCCGAGGCACCCGTCGCCATTGAGGATAGAGAATGCCAACCAATCGACCTCAGGTCAGGGCAAAAGGTGCTGGATACACCAAGACCTTGACAGTATATCTCATATTTGTAAGTCGGCTGGTGGGCCGCAACGGTAGGGATTGCACAAATCTCCAATTTGGGATTCAAAGTTGGGCCGAAGAGGGTTCGCGCATCTACGGCACAATTGCTTGCAGGAGCCGAGATACATACTAGACCTTTTGCCTCTTCTTCACCACCTCCGACTTCTTCTGTTCTTCTTCCTCTCTAGAAATGGGGCAGGTTTTCGCGTGTGTCGCGGAAGGCAAAAATGCAAGGGTGATTGGATTGGCCGAATGTGCGAAACGGGCCCGTTCCGGGAGGGTATGGCTGAGTAAGAGCAGAAACAAAACAATTGTATAAGGATACTCGGGTTGCGGCAGAAGGCGCCTATGTTTCAACAGCTGTGCCACGTTCGTATACCGGTAAATAATCTTCAAGCTCAAACCCATGAAGAGATTTCCAAATCTCGTCAATATCTGACTGAAGCAGTTTCACCAGCGTACAGTTATGGGCGCTACTGTAACTGCTCAGCTGCAAAAACCATCTCGGTGATTGAAATTTCATCACCACCTGCTTTGATGCTTCCAAGCTACGGCCATCGAAGGGCGTAACCGACCAAACATCTCCGACTTTGTGCTTTTTCCTCTCCTTTATGATTGAACCTAATAACATGCAGCAACACGCATCGCTACAACCTCTTCTCCCTTCTTCGAGATCTGTCTGTAAGCGGATCACCGATTCAAGTAATTTCCGGATTGCCCCCTGTCTTTCGCTCTCTAACTTTGCTGCACCATCACATTAATAAGTTCATGAATGAACGGTGGCGGGAAAGTATGCTTACCAATGAGCATGGGTGGCAGTGGCAGCGCGTCTGCTTCGAACGGACATTTGCTGTGTTTCAGGACCATTTCGGTCATCCTTTTGAAGACAACTTTCTCCATAAATACCCACGATATGGCCAACCACAAAATGGTAGTCTCCCCATACGCGTTTGGAAGATCTCCTTTCAATGCTTCAAGCCAACGTGTGGCGAACACTTCAACCCTTTCGTGGCATTCATAATAGTCCACGAGGATTGCGAGCTTCCCAAGAGTGTCGATGCTAACAGAATCGGGCACTTGTCGATTATGTCCATGCACTATGTTCAAGAAGATGAGGAAGGCGTTCCTATCCCATTGTTCTGTACGCAACACATCGCATATTGTCCCATCTTCTAGCGTTAATTGGTCTTTCACTGTGCCGTGGTAGGCACTGCTTAAGCGTCGGCGGACTTGACCTGATGCCAGTCTTAGGTGGCTAGAGGATATGCGAAACCACGCCGCGTTTTGTTCGTCATCTTTCTCAGGTTCCAACGGACCAAGAGAATGCTGCTTGTTCGATCCGTCTATATTGATTGATGGGGCGGCATCATCTTTGGCGTGATCTGTCTGGTCCTCGTTGTATGCTAGGGTGAGCCTTTCCCAAGTGTTGACGCTTCCTCCGAGTCGTGGCGAGGACGGTCCTCCTTCGTGAACAATTGCACTGTCTGCTGGCACGGTATCTGGCTCTTGATTCTTGCGCAAGCCACGTCGACGCATTCGTCGCCTCTCCGCTGCATTTATCTTTCTCTTCCCCTCAGAGGGGCCAAGAACAATGCCCGCCAGCGATTCCTGATCGTCTTGGGGGCTTAGAACAATGCCCGCCAGCAATTCTTGATCGTTCGGGTCCTGAATGATTACGATCAAGTCACCGATGGGATCAAGAAGTGTCATATTCGTATGCATCTTGAAATTGGTGGTTTGTCGGTAGTTGTAACCTTCCAAAAGCAGCGAATGTCCTGTGAGAAAATATTAATGACTGGGCATTTGTAGGGATGGCCAACCTCACGTGTCAGCTGTGTGCGGGGAAACAAAGCATTGGGCACTTGACCTACCACTAGCGGCCCGATTGCATTGGCGAGTAAGATTTGAGAAAGCAGCATTGGCTGCGTTCGCCAAATGACGACGAAATTTCGGTTGTGGCTGGCATAGCTAGTTGTGAAGTGTTTGAAGTAAAAAGAGATTGCCGTTTGCGTAGCGCCAGCTGAGCGGCGCAGCATAGTGGTAATTTTTTATTGACGAGAATAAAGTTTGGCACGGCAAGAGTGAACAATCGGCCATCACGATGGCTGACGAGCTTTGGAGATTAAAACTACACATCACGCTACGATATCTTTTGGCGCTTTATTGCCGGCTCGCTAGGCAAGAGTGACCCGGCACCAGATTTATTAATATAATCGAGGCTGAACCGCTCGGCCTCCTGGGTCCTACGCATCAGCGACTGTATATGCATTGCCTGAGCGAAATATCGAGCAGCTTGCCAACGCGGGAGCTCTAGTGAGAAAACGGCCCAGTGGCTGCTCCTTGGATGCAGATTCAACGGAAATGCGTCGCTGGCAAGCGGAGGGTAGTTTCCTCCGAGTTAGTCTTAAAGACGTCCTTGCTCGGAGAGTCCAGCTATATCCCAGAAAGAATGATGTGGCCGCTAGCCAGTAGAGCCTTCATCTCGCGTGGTCTCATTGAACAGATGGCGGGGCGGCTTGACGACGAGAACCGGCACGTGCGACAGGCCGCCGTCAATGTTCTTAGAGCAACTGCGGTTCATATTGCGCCCTCTATAAGGCAAGTATTATTCGGAAAACATTTCAGAATTATAGCGGCCAGGTTTCAGCGAAGGCTATTGTAGAATATGAATGGAGCTCTTGTCTACAAACACTGGAGGGCTATAGCGGCTCGGTCCGGTCCGTTGCATTCTCCGCCGATGGCGGGCGGGTGGCGCCCACAACGCACGACAGCACCATCAAGATCTGGGACGTGGCGATGGGGACACTGCAGGGCATGCTCGAAGGCCACAGACGCGGGCTCTGCTCTGTTGCTTTTTCCACTAATGGTGCGCGCGTGGCGTCCGTATCGCGCGACGACACCGTCAAGATCTGGGACGCGGCGACGGGGACACTGCAGAGCATGCTCGAATGGTATAGCGGCTGGATCGAATCTGTTGCCTTCTCCGCTGATGATGCGCGCGTGGCATCCGCATCGCGCGACCACACCGTCAAGATCTGGGACGTCACTACGTGGACACTGCGGAGCACACTTAAGAGCCACAGTAACTCAGTTACATCCGATTATCTTGTACATTTCATGGGTACTTCGAACGGGCATATAATCTCTGCTGTGCTTGATTCTGTTGGAACGGACGTCAGCGCTATTGTTTACGGGATAAGAGAGGATAGCAGTTGGATTACACTCAATAGGAAAAGTTTGCTCTGGTTGCCTGCAAAATACCGGTACTGTCAGTCTGCAATCAGCAGGTCTACTATTGTTCTTGGCTGTCGGTCGGGAAGGCTTCTCATAATGAACCTAAAGTAATATTTCGAATGCCTCAGCCTATGCTCATATTAATAACAACTTTGTGAGGGAAATTTAGAGGTGCTGGAGTAAATTGATGCATATTCCCAGTTAGACTAAGCACAGGCAACTGTCACTAGCCTGTACTAGTAGGTCATCTCATCAGACGAGGTTGCAGATAGACTTGTGAGATCTACGTCATGATGTCGTTGTTTCTACACTCACGAGGTGCAACGAGATCTCTCGCTGCTCAAAGAGTACGGCTCGCGCTCTTTGTGTCTACACACCAATAAATGCTCATGGCCTTGGGCAGTCTTATCATCCTCGCCCTTCAGCTCAACAGCCACGGCCCGCGTCCACTTCGCCGTCCAAGGCCGCAAAACAGCCGTTGCGCCATACTTGTGCGCGACCACTGTGAATTCGTACAAGGCATCGATGGGTAGATAAGCTGGCACGTGGTCGAACTGGGAGTGCATGGCGAACAGAAAGAGCGTCATCGACCCCGGCTTGTCGCGGGGAAGGTCGACGACTCTCTGCTCTGCGAGCGACACTGCGCCTGGTCCTTGTCCAGCGCGAACACCGTGGAATATCTCGTCAAAGACGGGCGAGGCGCGCGATAAGCGCGGGAGCAGCGACGAAAATCGCAGGCACAGCGCTGTAAGTGTATACCCCAACGACATATACACGCGAGTTATAGTGAAGAATCTCGATGCATATGTCGAAAATAAGAATGGTCCTTGACAATCCCAATCCTGTATCTCAGATACGCAGACTATCTGACCAGAAATGCTGCAGTGGAGTACAAACATGATGACAATCCATGTTGAGGAATACAACACCTTTATTCGCTCATGGCAAAGGGTTTGACTTCCATCATGGCTGAGGGGGGCCAAAAGGAAAAACTATGGCATGAGCGGACCAAAGGTCAAAATAGCTGAGATAGCAGAAAGAGGGCTAGGAGATGACAATGGTAAGATGATTGGCAGAGGAACAAGGCCCTCTATGTTATATCGAGAGATTAGACAGTCTACCCAATCGTGCAGTTTCCGATGACGTTTGTAGTTGTCATCCTAGATTGAATCTGTTCCCTAAAATTGAACCAAGTTTTTCGTACGTGAGACCTTATTATGCATGTGCTACTGCCTTGTATTATTTCGTAACCGCAGCTAGTCAGAAAAAAAGGGGAAAAAAAGCGCAGGAAACCGGGGTGGCGCGTGTTTTAAATTCCTGCGCTGTTTTTTCTTTGCGAGCGATCTCGCTGGGTAAAGCACGGCAAGATCCTTCCGCGCGTAATTGAACGATGCAAACTTGCCAGGTGGAACTCTTTGTCTTCATGTTTGCACAGCCGTTTCATCGTGGCGACTGCTTGCTACATCGCCATGTAGTGCGCCACTAATGCGCTCTGAGGGTCGCGCATCTTCCGCTGAATGTCCTGATGCCATGCTCTAGCCCCGCCTTTGTTTATAATAGCTTCGTGATTCTGCATACGGTGTGGCTATTTCCAAATGGCTAGCGGCGTGCGACGAGGAGGACCACAGCAAGAATAGGCTCAACAAACGGTGGGAAGAAAAGGGCAGAAAGAGCTGTAGGAGGAGAGCAAAACCTAGATCCTGTATCAAAGGTGAAACGCGATGGCTGACCAGCCAGAATCGTCTGGCTATGTTTGTTCAGCAGTAGATCTCGCAACAGTCCTTCTGGGTAAATATTGATATAAAACCAAGCAAATACTGAATTCTCCAATGATATAGTTGTACTGTACGTATCATTAACATTAAATATGCGAGCTGCGATTTTTTGCATCGTGCTCGGCCTTGCCGCTCCAATAGTAGCCTCCCCAACGACTGCAGCGCAGCCCGCAACAGTTGGGCGTTGGCAGCCGTTAGAAAGTCAAAAAGTTATGGATCTTGAAGTCGCATATGGCAAGGATGTCAAAAAATTATTCAAGACGCCGTGGAATACTTGGGTGGCTAATGTGGACGTGATCTTTCCGGAGTCTACCTACACCGTACCATATATGGCCACACTGCCTACTGCCGCCATAGCGGCCTCTCTCTCATGGTCGGCGATGTCTACTGACGCTACCACCACTACAATGTTTCTGAAAGTTCCAAAATATGTCAGATCAAACGATGCTGGGGTCAATTCGGCTGCTGTCACTTCTTCTGGCGCCATGCCAACAACAACTAGAACTTCCGGGGCAAGCTCTTCTTCACCAAGTTTGACGTCCAGCACAACGCCAACTACGACGTCATCAGCACAGAGGTCTACAGCAAGTCCACCATCGACAAGCTCAACGATTAGTTCACCACCTACGTCAACCTCTACCTCGGCGTCGACTTCCACCTTTACTTCCAACTCTAATCCAACGTCTGTATCAACATCTGACGTAACTTCGACTTCTACTTCAGCATCTTCCTCAACTTCTGCCCCAGTGCCTAGCCCAACATCTGGATCAAGCTCTGCTTCAACATGGAGCTCGACACCCAGGCCCAGGCCGTCAGCAGGTAAAGTTGGTGACGTTTGCGATTCGTGCTCTCTCGATAAGCCTGACGCGTCGACCTTTTCCTGCATTTGTAGAGACAAGAAAGTCACAGGTGACTTGAACGATTATTTATTGAATCAAGCGGGTGTTCTCAAGGTTTCTTCACAGTCAGTGCTTCACCGAAGCTCTTTTCTATTGACCAAGCTGACAAGAAATAGTGGAAATTATTTGCCTACTTGCCCGGATGCCAGGATGATGGCCTGTCCAGGCGGGAATGAAACGAAAACGTTTTGCTTCTTCGCGGCCTGCTATACTGGTGGTGAAAGTCCCCATTCTGTGTTGTTGGCGGGCCCGATACCTCTGGGTAAGTCAGAAGCTGCGAGAGGAAACCGGTCCATATTAACCACTGTAGGAGACGTTCTGCGCGTAGTTGTCAGCGGAGGAGAATTTCGGTTGGCAGAATAAGTGATGTGTAACGTGGTTCTCTTTCGGTACAAGGATTGCTACCTGCCAATGAATACCGTGCGAACACATAGTTGCGCTCATCAGTTTGCGAGCGCATCAGGGCGGCGTAGTTAGTCTGAACCAGGACGTAAGTCCACATACCTTTGAAAACATCCCGTATATTTACTTGCTCGTACGACGATACGATCTCGCTGATCGATGTAGCATCTAGTGGGTGGCTACAGAACTTGTGTGGAGAAATAAAAAATATCGCTTCTACCAGTCACGGCCGTCGTGATGATCACAAGGCTTCCCACAACCGTACTCTACGGCTTTTTTGCCGTCCAAAGGTGCCTGAGTACCTCTTTAGCTTAGTTGTGGCACAGATGCTGGAATTGATAGCCGACCTACATGTTGAAGTACGCGTGATACCGTAGTGTGCAGATCTCGTTCCGCAGTCGCTCGCAGAGGTCTTTCACTTCAGACACATCCATACCAAGCTTTTCCACTAAGGGAGCCAAGCTCATGGCTTCTACAGCCTCGGTCAGACCTATGTTGAACCATTTGGCTACAAGCTTTTCGTGCGCATCATCGCACCAAGGGCTGACACAGCATCGAATTATGGTTTCGTCAAAATCGATGTAGCCTGCAGCTTCCATCATGTGCCGCACTTTGGAGCTTGACACCCTCGCACTGCGTTGAAAGCCATCCATCCCTTTCAGGAACAGCTGAGACCATTGTAGAAGAGCAGAATTGCCGGGTGCGGCGGTATTTTCCCATCGCGGTACCCAGTCTATCTCAACCTGGTGTATAGCGCCACTCTGGCAGGCCGTATGTCTGGTAACAGTTGGCATGACTTCCGTTTTGAACTTTTGGGGGCCAAAGGACGAGTCAATCGACCTCTGCCTAACTCACTTGAACGCGTTTTTGTACACAGCCTCCCACAAGGTGTCATGTATGCTGCCCAGAAGCAGTCTCATGTGTACCAAATCGTAATCAGTCGGTAATGGAGCCCAAGAGTCATCTTCCATATTCAGTTGCACTATAATCATGTTCGGAGGAATTCTGAAACGAGTCAGACTTCCGTCACAACACAGTGCTGCGAGCCTCGTCAACTTACCGGGCGGGCTGGACTCTATTTAGATCCACCGCCGTGACATGAGCCTTCGGAAGGATCCTTGAATTGATCAGTACCAGCCTCTTTTCTGTGACATCTTTGGTAACACATACTCTTCCGCCACATAGATCGCCCAGATGCTTGTCCCAGTGCCTAGATCCAAGACGCTGTTCGGGTTGCTGTGCTGGGTGGGATACGAAAATGCATTGTTTCTGCGTGCCAAGAGAAAAAACTTGTGAAATATATCCAGACGCCTCATTTCTTCCTGCGATATCATGTCATTAGCCCAGTATATCAAAAGACAGCTTGGCAGAAGATATGGATACTTCATCGATGGGGAAGAGATACAGGTCTCGTCTCCATGACCCGTAAAAACGGCCATGCTTCCAGTAACCTTCACGCAACACCATATCAGGAGAGTTCTTCGGAAGACCAATCAGTATAAGTATAAGAGAAAGTTGGTTCTACAACTCGTGTTACCTTTTGCTTTGGGTCATGGCGACTTGGAAATGATTGCATCATTGTCAGCGGTTGCAGGTGGCGACTGTTCCGGGATGTCAGGGGGCGGGACAGCGAGCTACAGACGCCGCGCTGGGAGTGGAAAGACTGAAAGCTTTCGATAGTTTTGGGACCATCGGAGTCCGTGCCGAGTCGTGGTTCGTGCCTCGTGGCAGTTGGGACGTTGGCGGAATCGTCACTACGGCGGTGCCATTTTGTAGCCAGTTGGCTGGCTGTACGTGGTTCATTGGTCAGCGTGACTGAGGTTCTGTACGCATGTCTGGCAGACACGCTATCGATCCAGCATCAGGCTACAACAACAACTTGTGCTAGTCCCCGTGTAGTGGGTGCTCCCCATCACCCTGACCACACCACCAGCCGTAACTACCAATGTCAATAGAGACAACTTCAAATTGATATTCAAAAGCGATAAAAATGGTAAAAGTCTAAAGTCTAACTTTTACTTTGGAAGATTACGGCTCTCTTCAAGTCTTGGTTTTTTTTCTGGGTCTCACTCCAGCTTGTACAGTAATGTACCTACCTGGTAAATCATAACCTGGAAAGAAAAAGATGCGCGTTTGGACGCGTCGGCGTCGCGCACATTGCCAATGCGCGTTTTCGGCGGACAGCACACGAGCAGGCGCATGGGGCCTGCCGTCTGTACATGTTGGCTACCGCTGCTGTGCAATCTATGAGAGACGCTGCTGCCGTCTTGCAAGTACCTTATTCCTGCTGGTACCACGCCCGAATCAGATCCATGCACTCGGGGAAGGAGGTGATCGGAACCCGAAGCTGTGCACACCTACAAAGACTCGCAAGGACACGCTCGTGGTCTGCTACGACGGGGACAGCGCACCGGCTGCGGCGGCCGAGGCACCCGCCGCGAAATCTTCGTCTGAGCTGTTAAAGCTGCAGCAGGCTGCAGTCACTGTAAAATACTGGTCAATTTAGTAGTATTGGAGGGAACATATCAGCGAAAGGCTGCGAGTAGGAGTTGCTGGGCATGGAGGAAGGCACACTCGGTTTCATTATGGTCTAGATTGCTCATCAATATTGTTCTAACGCGTTTTAGATTGCTCATCAATATTACAGCCAAGCTTTTCATCAGAATGTTTGTAATATTCTTGAAGGTCGAGTTAGGCAGGAGTGGTATGTGCAGCGTCGCTCATCAAATATGGTAGCGTATAAGCTATTTGGCAACTCTTAAGCCACTAGCTGCACCAATTAAGGATCAACCCCAAAGTCGCTTCTATCTTTGTAACTAGGCTTTAGGATCCGTCTGCTTACGTGCACCTGCAATGCAGGCACAAGTCGTGGCGGATCAAAGCTGTTACGATGGATCAGCCAAGGGCGAGGGGGCATCGAACTACTGCGTCGTGGTTAGATATAGGTGATTTTGGTGAAAGCTTAGCAAGCAAAAAAATGGCTTGAAAAACTTAATTTCTGTTGACACATTCAATACTGCGAGGTACAACCTTGTCGCGATCTGAAAAGCTTGACAGAGTCCACAAGCCTCTGAGAGCTCTGGCACATGATTTAGGTCCTCCCTGTGACGCCACGTGAAAATTACAGACGGCAAACAAATGCCAGAATTAGTCTAGAGTCTCCATGCCTGAAAATCATTTTTGCAATTCTAAAGTTATTCATGTAGAAATATTTGAAAAGTTTCCCAGAATGTCCAGGGACAGGATTTGCTCCTCACAATAGCTGGTCTAGTCTCGAAAAGTTTCGTTCGTTGCCTTGTTGCCTTGCTGCACTTTATATAATCACAAGAAATGCGTAGGAACAGCGAAGAGCCGTAACCAAAACCTTGGAAAAACTCTTTAAACGTGATCAACCAGGCCTGCAGGACATTCCCGCATTGCTATTGCCCTCCACTTTACCCACTGGGTGAACAACAGAGGGTGCGCATCGGGTCTCAATCGCTGTAACTGCTCAGCATCGTACATCCAAGGCTTGCGAACTGCGGTGAAATGTATAACATGACTCTGCAAATACAGATGAGGCAGCTTCTGATGCAGCGTGAACTTAGCCACGCTTTCGGATGATTCGGAGACCGCGAACCATTTTGAGACTTGAGCTGCTTGGCCAGCACCGACCTCCGCCCGCAAAACGTTCACCGGTGATAGGCAATAGGGCTCAAGCAAATAACACTCCCTGGCGAAGCCCGCGAAGCAATAAGCACAAGCCTGATTTGATTCGAATTGATTAATCTTTAACGTCGTGACGTCCCTAATGAGGGCAAAAGGCGCCCACCAGGGCGAAGCCCGATGATCTAGGTACAAAAGAATATACTCTAAATCCAAGTGGGAAATTAGGGGGCTTTCGCATTGTTTTTCGTGATGACTGGGTAGTCTGACCTCTCAGGGGTCATTAGTCGGGGCTTGGAGGTTGACGAATGCTATAAACGCAAGAAGCACAAGCTATACGGCGGCCACGACCACGTTGGCAACAGACATAAGCCTCGTCCTATTTTACGATAGCATTCCGAGCCGATTGCCTTGAATTCCCTCCCTTCTTCAAAACTTGAGCCACCAGCGGCAGGGGAGGGGGGGCTACCATTAGTTATGCTCTTTATGGCGACGTGCATTTGCGTGCAGAACGCAGCCCAACACCAATTAGAGCCTGACACGACAACACGGCCTTAGTCATATAGCAGAACCTCTTTAGTAACGGCACTTCAGAGAAAGCAGAGAGCTCAGTCTCCTTTCATTAATACTTATACTGTAGCTTCAGTATTCACCTTATAAATAACATGCGGCCCTGGTCTCGAAATACAAATGCCAATGGGAGCGGAAGGCGTGGGTGACAACGTGGAGGGGATAAGTGAGTAGCAGGCACGTCCATCTGCACCGCCAGCTGGACCTCGCGGTGAAGGGTGGGTGGCGATGTGCCACCACACCAAACCAGGTATAGATGCAACCTTTGGTCATGTGCTGGCAGTGCATGTTCCGCAAGTGGAGGCAGTTCAGCTGACCACACGGCCGCTGGCGGGCGGGCGGGGTAGATATCCGGTGTTAGCCTGGCTTCCGATCGGAGTTCTGCTCCGCTATATCCACTACTTCATCCTTTCCCCTTGCTCTCACTGTCAATGGCATTATGAACTGAACACCTCAGAAACAAATCCTACTTCTTCACTTACTATGTTCAGAGGCGCCAGAGCTAATGACGGGAGAGGGCGTGGTGGCTATCGTGGAGATCGTGGAGATCGTGGTGGCTATCGTGGAGATCGTGGTAGCCGAGGGCGCGGTACAGGGCAACAAGGAATCGAAATATTCGTGTTCGAGTTTTCCCACACAACTCGGAGCAACAGAGTCTAACTGTCTCTCAGCAACCCTCATCCTCGGAATCCCCAAGTCGGGCAGGCAGAGGACGCGCTACACCCCATCACAAAGAAAGCGTTCGGATTCGACAGGTTGAGCATTGGTGACCGACTGCCAATTCGTCCAGGTTATGGCACCAAAGGAGTTAAAGTTGAGCTCACAGCCAACTACGTCGAGTTACTGCCGCCATCGGATATACAACTCTATCGCTACAGCATCCAGATCAAGCCAGAGCCGGCACGCAGACAGCATTTCCGGCTTGTGGAGCTTCTACTACGATCAGAAGAACTCGCACCACAGCGAGATGAGCTTGCTACGGACTTTCGTTCGACTCTGATCTCCAAAATGAAGCTTTCCTCCAATGATTTTATTGTCAAGATCCAGTATCGGGCTGAAGGCGAAGACGAGCCGCGTGCAGGAGCCGCCCATTATGCTGTGCAGGTAGCATACACGACCACTTTGCACATGAGCGATTTGATGAACTATCTGGCCTCTACAAATATAGACGAACGATTTGAGGAGAAAAGCGTGTGGGAGCAGACCTTCAACATCTTTCTGAACCACTATGCCAAGGCAACGAAAACTCTGGTCGCGATCGGGACTTCCAAAAGTTTCTCGCTCAGCCAGCTCACAGGGCGAGCGGATCTAGGCTCCGGTCTGCAAGTCCTTCGAGGCTTTTTCTCAAGCGTACGCATCGCTACCGGCCGTGTGTTGGTGAACGTCAACGTCAGCCACGCAGCTTTCTACCATGCTGGGCCCTTGCCAATGTTGATGAATAGTTACGGTGTTCGCAGCACCACCACGTTGGAAAGGTTTCTGAAGCTAGTTCGAATCCAAACTAGTCATCTGCCGGAGAAACGTAATAAAGCTGGTGAGATTATCCCCCGTCTGAAAACGATTTTTGGGCTGGCGAGAAAAGATGACGGGCATGGAATGGCGCACCCGCCGCGCATCTTGCATCATGGAGCGGGAGCCAAATACGTCCAATTTTGGCTCGAAGGTGATGCCTCTGCCGGAAGTAACTCAGCAGCCAAAGGAGCGACGGAGAAGAAAGGCAAGGCAAAGGGCAAGGGCAAACTCCAACCGGCCGCCTCAGCGTCGGGCAAGTACATCAGTGTTTTCGACTTTTTTAAGACCAGTATGTTGGCTGTCGTAACATGCCTTACCTTTTCTGACTATGTGGCAGCATATGACCGAACTCTGCAGCATCCGGAACTTCCGTTGATTAACTGCGGCAGTCGCGACCATCCGATGTACCTCCCGGCTGAAGTGTGCGTGGTGGTTCAAGGTCAACCGTCCCGGTCGAAACTCGACAGCAACCAAACACAGCAAATGATTCGCCACGCCGTTCGCAAGCCGTGGATCAATGCCGCCTCGATTGCCGCGGAGGGCATCTCTACCGTGGGCCTCGACGAAAACTCCAATGTGCTTCTGGTGCGTCTCGTACTCTAATGAGATGCTAATGTGCTAACTAGGTGCAGAGCTCATTCAGCTTCGGCATAACGCCAGGTCTCATCAAGGTCCCTGGACGGGTCCTAGACTGTCCTCAAATCATGTATAAGAGTGTCGACAGGGGAACAAAGACAGCTGATCCGCGTTTCGGTAGCTGGAACATGATAGACATCAAGTTCAACGCCGGCGTTGTGCTGTCTCAGTGGTCGTATATGATGATTTCGCTGACAGGAGTGAGGGATCCCTTCGACCAAAAAAGCCTAGCAGACGTTATGCAGGAGTTTCATCGATCGTTGGTCAAGATGGGTGTGAGTGCCACACCTCCGATGACAGGCCAACGACTGCTGCTGCAACATACGGATGATGCTGCACTTGGCACTGTCCTGCAGAAGGCAGCCAATGCGCTGAAACTTCTCATCATCATCCTGCCCGATGCCAACACATCACTATACAAACACATAAAGTCGCTCGCTGACAAAACCTATGGGATTCACACTGTTTGCTTTGTAGGCCCTAAACTGGCGAAAGCTCACGGCCGAGATCAGTACATCGCCAACGTCGCTCTGAAGTTGAACCTCAAGCTCGGTGGCGTCAATCAAATCATGAGCGACCGACAGCTCGGAATTATCGAGCAGAACAAGACTATGGTTGTTGGCATTGACGTCACACACCCCTCGCCGGGCTCGTCATCAAACGCTCCTTCCGTCTCGGCCATGGTCGCTTCTATCGACAGATTTCTAGGTCAATGGCCAGCCACATTGCGCGCACAGACGGCAAAGCAGGAAAAAGTAGACGACCTCGGCGATATGTTGAAGTCGCGTCTTCAACTCTGGAGGAGCTTAGGCAAGCACGCGGCTTTTCCGGAGAATATACTCGTCTTTCGCGACGGTGTCTCTGAAGGCCAGCATGACATGGTTACCTCTCAAGAGCTACCACAGCTCCGTCACGCTTGTGAACAGCTTTACTCGGCAGCTGACACACGAAATGGTCTCCCACGCTTCACCGTCATCATCTGCGGCAAACGGCATAAAACTAGATTCTATCCCACTATGGAGAGAGACTGCGACAGATCCGGCAATACGAAACCTGGCACCATCGTGGACCGAGGGGTTACCGAAGCGAGGAACTGGGATTTCTTTCTACAAGCACATGCTGCATTGCAAGGGACAGCGCGCCCATGCCACTACTACATAGTTCAGGACGAGATTTTCCGCCAGCTCTACTCGAAGGCGAATTTGGCTCCATTTCAGAACATTGCCGACGTTGTGGAAGATCTCACACATAAAATGTGCTACTCCTTTGGTCGAGCAACAAAGGCTGTGAGTCTATGTACACCTGCATACTACGCAGATATTGTGTGCGAGCGTGCGCGATGCTATTTGGCTGATGTATTCGACACGCCATCAGCAAGTGCTGCAGCATCAGTGGCGGAGACTACAATTGGGCAGGGGCGCACAACACCAAATACCGGCGACGTTCAAATCCATGAACGGTTGAGAGACACTATGTTTTATATCTATATTGAAAAAAAATGCTTTTCTGCGGATCCCGGTGATGATATATAATACTCAAGTACCTGTATGTTTTACCCGTGGCCCTATTTGTCGGATAACGCGGCCTCTGTTGGCTCAATACGCAAGCGTTCTGCCCGGGTGGCAAATTTGTCGTACCACTGCTGTCTAGCACGCAGCGCTATTTCGCAGCCTTGTTTCGCTAACAGTGTATTTGCCAAGCCAGAATTGTCAAAACCGTTCCGATCGACCTCAAAATCCATTACGGAAGAGGTAGACACAGAGAGCCGTATCATTCAGCAATTCGTCGTGAGTCACGAACAGCGGGCATCGGATCTGTCGTGGGCTCGGTGACGCTGAGGATTTCTTGCACTCTCTCTATCTCCAGGATCGCACCTCGGTGAGGTTATCAGAGACCCAGCGGCCTTTTTCGTCTTCTGTGGCGTTCAGAAAGCATTCAGCGCGCTTCATTGTCTGCACGACCAGGTCTGTAACGTAGGCCGTGCCCTCCGAGAGCTTAAGACGACCTCGTAGTCAGTAGAGAGCATCAAATCTTTCTTAGCCAGGTGACGCCCGCCATCGAAGCGAACATGGCCATGATGCGCTTCTTCAGGGTCATTTGACACTTGTCAAAGCCCCAAGAGGAGGGGTAATCCTTGCGATTCTTGCGACCTCGTGTCTTGCCAATCGTGGTGACGCTGCCGCGGCAATGCGTCAGGCCACGCGACTTGGAAACACCGTTCGTGAGCGCCAACGTAATTTTGGTAGACGCATCGAGGCGGTTCTCGCCGTCGGCTTCCATGTCTTCATCATCTTCGTCATAATAGCTGGGGGAAAGCTTGTCCGAAGGGGTGGTGGTAGGTAGCTTATTCTTGTCAGGTGAACATTGCTATCATTCTCCATCTCGGCGAGGCGCTGGGCGTTGATTGCTTCGGCGGGATCGCCCTGCCGGACGACACAGTCCTCCAAATTCTCATAAAATTACTGGCATTGGAGAAGCAAGTGCTACACTTGCCGGTGGCATCGGGCGCGTATTCAGTGATCTTCTTGCTGGGGAGTTTGGTGGCGTTGGCTCAACGCCATGGACCGTTGTGAGATGGGCACTTCTCGGGGCGCGCTCAGTCAAGTGGGTGAGAATATGCGCCTTGAGGTCCTTGAAGAGCTTGCTGGGACATAGCACATGCTGGGATCAAGCATAGAAATACTGTGGAGGGCTCTGGGGCTTGAGGGCTCCGGCTCCTAAAAATAATGGCTGGAGCTTGGAGCGCGTAACGGCTTCGTACACACACCATGTGTTCCGTGCTGAGCATGCGTTACACTGAGATTAGCCAGACAGCGCGACACGCATAATTGACAAATTTTGGTTGGAGGCGACAAAATTGCCATGTTGATTGCATTTTAGGAAATGAAGTAGTATTCACACGAGATGCACGTTCACGCGCCCCATGACGAATATCTCCCGACCAAGCAAGAGCTGACGGTGCAGCGCACGCAGTGGCAAGGCAGACCGGCGACCCAGAGCAGCCGTGGACGCTGGTGAGCCGCCGCAAGTCCAGCTCCTCCTCAACACAGGCCGTGACATGCTGAGCGACAGCGGGCAAGTCACCAGACTCTTCACGGTACGTCTCGGGCAACAGCGCCAGGAGCTGATCGCAATCGTCTCGGGGCGCGACACCGTATTACTCGAGGAGCCGGATAGAAGGCAGAGAGATTCGGATAAATTACAAAGTAAAACAGGCGTAAACCATACCGGTAACAAACATTATAACTTGTCCAGTTCAAAAAAAACTCGTATCAGAAGCAAAATCATCAACACATTATTGTCCACCGCTTCCTACGGCTCCCCATCGGACATGAAGTGCGACCCTCCAGCGCAGCGCCACCCGCTTGCCTGGCGAATCCATTCGTATCCCACTGGGCATCGTCCTTGCATCTGCAGCTTCTTCCTAGTTTCGGCTTCCTTCTTCCGCTCTTCTTCTTCTTTGATGAGCTCCTGGATGATGCGCTTCCGGAGCGCGTCATCCCGCGTCTCCACCTTGAGCTTCTGCTTCTTCTTGTACTCCGCTTCGCGCTGTCTCTCAGCCTGCGCGTCGCGCTGCAGCTGATCCCAGACCTCGTCGCTCACGCCCGCGTCACGAACGGCAGCTTCTACACCGTTAGTGGAAGAAGCAGCGGTCTTAGTGGGGTCCGGTCTGTCCGCGGGCGGCGGCCCGTCGTCACGAGCATTGTCTTTAGAGACCGGCTGCGAAGTTTTCTGCGCAGAGACCAGAGAGACTTGAGGGGCCACGTTGGAACTCATCATCGGACACATCTGTTGCAAAAATGTCGCTTTTGATGGCGCATGCAACGTCTGGCGTGACCGACTCTCCCGCTCTATGGCCATGGCTTCCACCTCTGCCTTGACCATGGCTTCGGTCACCGTAATGGTACCGTCCGCCTCAGAGGTACCCGCCTTCATCCCGGCCTGAAAGATGGATCTTGCCAGCATCTCAACGTCTCGTGCGTTTCCCCAGCCCGGAAGCTTAGACAGACGCTCAAGCAGTCGGCAAACCTCAGTTTGGAACTCAGCAGCCGGTGTCTCCAGGCAGTCGAGCGCCATATTTCCCTTACCACCCTTCACGATGGAGGCCTTCTGCTTCAGAAAGTTCTTGCCCAGCAGCTCGAAACAGTCCGCTGGTGGCAGGCTGTTGAAGTCGAGGACCTCGGAGAAGCGGCTTGTGAGTCCCGGGTTCACGGCTAAGAGGGCATTCACGTCGTTTTCGTACCCGGCGAGAATAACGATGAGACGCTTGCGATATCGCTCCTTTGTGATGCAGTCCACAAGCTCGTCAAGAGCGTCCTTGGCAAACTGGCCCTCGCGCAGCCGGTAGGCCTCGTCGACCAGCAGCACCGCACCAAGGGCCTTGTCGAGCAGCTGCCGCACCTTAGGCCCCGTATGCCCGACGTACTGTCCGACGAGGTCCGACGCCGAGCAGTCGTGCACTTTGCCACTAGCGAGAAACCCTGCGTCGTAAAATACTTTGCCCATCTTCCGCGCCGTCGTTGTCTTGCCGGTGCCTGGTGGGCCGCGGAAGATGAAGTTGAACGGCACGTGTTCTTTGGGATCCAAGCCAAGGTTCTTCGTCGCGCGGGCCGTCTGCTGATAGCCCTGGAGCATGGCCACGATGCGCTCGCAGCCAATCGTGTCGCAGAAGAGCTGCGTTACATTGGCCTCGGCATTCTCTGCTCGACCGTGATCCTCGTCAAAGTCGAGAGCTTCCAAGGTGGACACTCGTAGGGTCTCACGAGCCATCAGTCGCGTCTGGTGACGAGCCTTGGCACCGTTGAGGAGAATATCTACCTCACCAGCGTTGCCAAAATTGGGACGACTGCGTGCGCGCTCGATCATATCCAGCGCGACCTTTTTAGCAGTTTGAGTCGCCCCAAAGCCTTGCTGCTTGAGCTTCAGGTCCAGGATCCTGCTTATATCGGCCTGGGTAAAGTCTTCAAACGTAAACGCGTTGCTGAGCGGAAACCGTCGGCTGAGTCCAGGATTGACATTCTGGAACATTTCCTCCATCTGGTCCCGGTATCCGAGGAGGAGAACGCAGCGATCATCACCTGGGGTGCTGTGAACGTTGGCGACGATGGTGTCCACCACGGCCACCTTGTAAGGGTCCGAGAAGCCGCCGCCGCCTTTTGACGCAGCGCCGCCACCATAGAGCCCGTAGGCTTCGTCAACGACCAGGACCTTGCCCACCGTCGCAGCGAGGATGCCGTTAGTCTGCTTCTCAGACTGTCCGATCACGGCGCCGACAAAGTCGGAGGGATTCTTGACAACAACTTCGCCGTTGGACAAGAGGCCCAAGTCCGCGAGTACCTCGCCGTAGAGCTTGGCAATGGTCGTCTTTCCCGTCCCGGGATTGCCCAAGAAGACGCGATTTAGGCTATACTCGATGATGGGCTCCTCGTCGAGCTCCCGTTGGTAGTTCACCGTGATGCTGTCGACGAGCGACTTGATCGACTCCTTGACGGATTCCAGTCCGATCAGCTCCTGAATCTTGACCCACGCCTTGGACTTGAGAAGGGCATTGGTCGGTTCAGGCCCCAGAAAGTCTTCCTTTGTGAGCAGCAAGTCGTCAGGTCGAGATCCTTCGCGCCTCTCTACCCGCAGCCTGTCGCTCTGCCGTCTATAGATGACGCTCAGCAGGTTCTCTACTGCGCGTGCGTTGCCAAACCCTTCTTTCCCTCGCGCGCGACCGACTCTGCAAGTGGCGATCCGGCAGTAGAGACCCTGTAGCCCCTCTTCTGCCTTCATACGGCCACTGTACTTGGCATCAATCTTGGACCCCATGATCTTCAGGAGCTCCTGATCGGTGTAGTCCTCGAACTTGACCTCGAGCGGGAAGCGGGACGGGATGCCAGGGTTGTGAGCAAAGAACGACTCCATCTGTTTGGCGTAGCCGGCGAGGATAAAGCAAATCTTGGACCGCTGGTTCTCGACCTCGGCGAGCAGAAAGTCGAGCACCGCGGAACCGCCCTGGCTGTTGCCCGACGACAGCTGGTATGCCTCGTCGATAAAGACGACGCCGCCGCCAGCATTGAGCATGTCGTCGAGGAGCTTCTGGCAGCCTGTGACGCCCATATTGGCGAGCTTGGCGCCGGTGACCTCCTCGAAGCGGCTGCCGGCGATGACGCCGGTGGTGGTGAGAAACTTGGCATATAGCCTTGCGACCGTAGTTTTTCCTACATCCCGGTTAGTTTTCCAGTTCGTAGTCATTGCTCCTAGAGTGCGGGCTGTAGATGTGTAGCAAAGGAAGAGAATCGCTTACCAGTGCCAGGATTTCCCAGAAAACTACATCCGAAACGCTCATCCTTAGTCGACACGCCCTGCCGAGTGGCTGTATCGACTGTTGTCTTGATGTTAAGGAATTCCTTCTTCACCGCCTCCAAACCAATCATCTCCATCAAAGTGTCCAATGTCTTGTTAGAGGCACCTTCATCTCGCTTCAGGCATTCCCACTCATATCTTGCAGAACCAGGCTCGAAGCTGAGTGTCCGGTCGAGTCCCGGAGTGCTCTCGGAGGGACTCTGTCCTTTATTGCCCACAGAACTGTGTTTCCCTTTCTCCAGAGCCTTTTTGATAGATTCCTGACGCTTTTTCGTCTCCTGTAGCTCAGCCAGAGCCTCCCACTCACGTTGTAGGCTTAGCTCTTGATCCTCTGCTTCCCGCTGACATTCGTGCTGTAGCTTCAGATGCGCCATTTCATCCTGAATGGCGAGAAGCTCATTCTTGTAATCTTCTTGCCTCTTCAGTCTCTTTTTCTCAATTTCTAGGTCTCGCTTCGCGCGACGCTTGATGTCCTCTTCCTCTCGCACGCATTCGGGGCATCGCGTAGGAGCCTGCCCGCACCGGACTTTGTACGCGTGCTGCTTCTGGCACGTCTTTTCCACGAGCTCGCCACATTCAAGGCTGCCGTGGTCCGTCACACGATGGCACCTGCGATGACACTTGTGCACGCCACATTTTATCAAAGCGCCGCAAGGCTCGGCACAGCCGCCGTCTGGGCACTTGAGATCAAAGTCCTGAGTGGTTGAAAGCGTTGCGGTACGATCCGGGTGCCGCTCACAATACACCGGAATGCCATCTTGTAGATAGCATTTCTCCTTCATACAGTGAAAGAAAGGCTGCCAGCAGTCGGCAGCGTGACGCGAGGCAAGGAATGTGTCTATGTTCCCGAACATAATGATGCCATTTCGAGCTCTGGACAACAGCACATTTAGGCGCTGAGGGGATTTCATAAAGCCAATATCTCCGTTGCTGTTGCTGCGGGTAAGTGAAGCAACAACAATATCGCTCTCCTCTCCTTGATAGTTATCTGGAATGGTGTTAGTCTCGCATCAAATTAAACATCGATTCAGACAAAAAACGCACCAATTGTTGATAGGCGTATCTGGGTCTTTCCGAGTTTCGCCGCAGCAGTTGTGACCAGACCTGCACGGATGAGCTCATGCGAGTCAAGGTCGCTCAGCAACGGGTCATTGTCGCGACTCAGCATGTCCCGAAGAAGCCGCAGCTGGCCCAAGTACGGAGTTAGGATAACAATGTTCTTCGTCTTGTAGCCTTGCTGTGCCAAGAATTTCACCGTCTTCAGGATCATCTGAGCCTCGAACTTGTTCTCTTTGCTCGAAGTTGAATTCGCGTCCAGGCGGTCGCCCAGGTCCTTGGCGCTGCTTTCAGGCTCGTGATGATTGACAAATGTGACTCTGTCACGGAGGCCTCGTATCTGCGGTCTATTGAGCGTCTTTTCTCCGTCTTTCAGGTCCGGGTATGTCATGAAGCGGACGAGCTGTGAGATCTCGGGATGCATTCGATGCTGCTTGTGGAGTGTGCTGTGCTCTTGCCCTGCCAAGATGAGTCTCTCAAAGAGTGACCTGTTGAGATCGTATCCGGCACCTTTCTCAACACTCAAGGCGTAGTTCTTGCATTTAGGCCGTAGCTTTTCGTGATCTCCAATCAGAATCAGGCCTTTGGTCGAGGTGCTTAGAGCTGTGAGAACATGAGCTTCCAAAATTTCACCAGCTTCCTCGACCAAAATGTATTCGGGCTTGGCCGCCTTGATCAAGGATGAGTACTTGGCTGCGGCAGTGGTCGTGCACCCAATGATCCTTTTTGTCTTGATGAAGGAGCATCGTGACTCATTGAACAGGGAGTCAATCTGGGTCTGTGTGTTGTTGAACCGTTCGATGTAGCCGTGTAGAGCTTCAAAGTGCTCTTCCCGAATGGCCTCGGTCCACTTGCGACTCCAGACAAGTCTCTGTTCCCTGTTGTACTTCCAAATTTTCCAGAAGTCTGCATCAGCCTCTCGTGAGAGATTTCCCGGCCCTTTGTTACTCTGCCATCGGTCGAGGAGATAACCAGTCTGCATCGCCGCACCATTTCGGCCAGTGATTGTAAACCCGTCCTCTTCATGCGGTATCTGGAATGCACGCCAGAAGAGCTGCGACTCTTGGTCGTCAGCGAGCTCAAGATAGTCAATGATCTCTTCTAGGGAGGCTCTCCTGGCGATCCTGTCAAATGCGTATTCGATATCCTCTCGAAGACTCCTAAGCTCGTCTTTAAGCGTGTAAAGCAACGTTTTGTGCTCTGAGATCCCAGATGGGCGCTCGCGCGACTGCAAGTCAAAAGACAGCTTGGCTGTAGCGTCTGAAGATTTTGATCCAAGTCGTGTTATAATTTTCTCGTCAAGCCCTATATTCAAGAGATCTTCCAAGAATTGATCGAGCGCGTGGTTCGTGTAGGAGAGGACGAGGATCCGCCCAGGCGAACCTTCAAGAAGCAGCTTAGCTGCGAGTGCGCCGACAAAAGACTTTCCCGTGCCTGTATTGGGAATCAATAGTTAGCAACGAGGCTCAACCGGAATAAATTAATATTCTAGCTCACCAGGTGGTCCTTGGATTATAGTAAGTGGGTTCTGTAGCGCCGTTACTAGAGCGCCAGCCTGCGCCGCGTCTATGTGGTAGCTTCGACCTACAATCTCCAAATGGGCCCCATCTGGGTTGTGTTCTCCAATTCTCCATATCTCGGCTTACAGTTTTGCGGGTATCTTAAACCTCTTCTCCGCATCGCCATCCTCCATCTACAGCAGATACTTATTAAGTGGCAGCTCCGTGATTTCTTGAAGGCGTCGGAGGACAAGTTCATATGCGAATACAGGAGTGTTTATTAGGATAAACTCTAAGTTATTCAACTACACAGCGTTGCGCAAGGCCTTCTCCATAGTTTTAGAGGAATAGAATAAGAGACTAAGCAGTGGAGGGTCTCTAACAAGATCGTCAATGTTATAGACCACAAAGGCAAAACTAATAATAGTGTAGTTTAAGGAGATAGCTCCAAACGCCTAATGGGGTAAGAAGTTTCGGTTTTTAGTTAAAAACTTCTTTCGCTAGGCAGCTGGCAGCTTAGTAAGCCTCTTAAGCCCGGAACCGACGCTGACTTAAAGGGCGCACTGCTAGGCTCGCCCCTCATCACCGGTATTAATGCCAACCGGCATGAGATTTTTTAGGATTTAGCTTCGCCTCTTGCCCTTTCGTTTTCCAATGGCGATTGCAATATCGTCATAAAGCTCTACTAACATATCCTCGCGGAGAAGACGGAACTAGTTATTAAGGTGCGTGGTAGTCCTCTGAGCTGGGCTAGACTATGATACTTCGATAGCCTGTCGATAGAATGGTGGGATTGTCGAAGAGAGCTCATCGCTATTTAGGTAGATAGAAATTTGTCGGAAATCTATAAAGTCGTTGTCGTGTCTCCCTCTAGGGCCATTAATATCGTCTAAGTTATTAGACGAGGATCTTATCTAAAGAACCTTTTGGATGCGGTAGCTAAGTTCGTGTGTCTTAGAACTAGGACTTTTCGTAAACGGACGTGTGTTGATGGCGTTTTTAATATCTGTGGTCATCCCAATGAGCTCTAGTCCAAAGAAGGTGACAATCTTAAAACATAGCCCTACAAAAGTTTCTGCGTCCTCGTCAGCAAAGCTACCAACGACGTAGTGCTTCTAGATAGCGTTCCATGCAGTTGGCGGCTATAAGACAGTAACTATAAGCTAGTATAGGAGTGTCCCCTCATATAGAGCCTTAGTCTTAGTCTAGCAAATATATCGCAAGAATAGTAGGACATGGTTAGAGATGAACTAGAGACTAGCGCTGGCTCACACGCTAGATTTGACGATAGCAAGGCCAAATGGGCTCGCAAGGATGGCCTCCAGACACACTAATAGAGATGTTTAGACTCTGGCAGCCTCGAAGAATACTTCCGCTTCGTGAGGAGTTAAGACCAATCGTTTTCCGTGTAGAAAAGAATTGAAGATCTTTTTTAGGCGGATGGCACGTACACCATCACTCGCCATTGCTTTTATCGTGATCAAGGGCACTAAGTCGTATGTTTTCAACGACTAGTAGACTTAAGGAACTTTGCAAATTAGTCTAATAATGAAAAGTTGTTTTCGTTTGTAGTCTTATGGGAAAGGTAGACATAGGCAGACAGGCTATGTTGGGTAGCGTATAAGTACGTGCTGCATTGTGACTAGACCGGTCGGGCGCCTGCAGGTCTTACAACGCATACATAGCTACCTTATTGACCCCGTTTCGTTTGTAATTAGGCGCGTAACATTCACCGAAATTGGTCTCTACGCTTCCAGTATTCACTTTCTTCTATCCCCTCTCCCCTCTCACGTGCGTCTTATCATTGCTTCGGCTTGGCTGCTAACTCTATTACAGACGCACTAGCAAACAGAGCGCTCTTGTTCCATACAAAAAAGAGGCAAATATGAATCACAACAACTTTTCTCGTTTTACTCGCGGTCGCGGGGCCTCCCCTCATGGTCCCCGTGGTGGCAAGGTGGGCAGGGCAACAGCCGCTGAAGTGGTGCCGCCTGCCCCTCTGGGCCTTGTCGTTCGGCAGTTTCTTTCCAGTGATTTTCCTAGCACCGTTTCCGCTGAGAAGACTCTTGAAATCACCGACGTGGAGACGATCGCTTCGTTCAACTGGCTAGACAAGGCTGATGCACACATCACTGTTCCTGGTTAGTATCATTAATATCAGCAACAACATTCGCTTGCGACGCTAGAGTCACTGACCAGTGACACAGGCATGCCCCCCAAATGGACGCCTCTTGACCAGCCTCGCAAGCTCAAGCAGGATTCGGGTGCCTACTATCGAGATAAAAATGCAGCTCACTATCCAGACTTTCCGCTAGAGGCGTCGGTCGAGGCTATCATGAAGATGAACTCGAACGCGGACAAGGCCTCATACCCGGGTCCGATTGATGTCTTTGGCTGCGCCAGTACCCTGGGAAACCTCCTCCGGTTTACAAGAGGCGAGAGCGCGAGCTTTCGAATCCTAGTTGAGGTGGTCGGCACTACCGTACACTTCATTCGTCGCGAAAAGTCGTCGCGGGAAATCATTCAAGATGTTCTCGGCTACGGTCATACCTTTCCGGAAAATTACACTACCTGGGATAAGTCAGTGCGAGGCTCGGCCTCCCATCAGCGCATCCTCAAGTATCACTTTGGTGGCTTGACGCTCCTTGTGCGGTTCGAAGGCGATGGCTATCTCCCCGATCATGCTAGTGCATCGTCTTCCAAAGACGCCAGCAGCGAGAAGGCAGTAGGTGCTGCCTCGGTCGACGACTTGATCGCGCCCCTTTCTGTCTCGCACAAGGCTCCATCATCCAACATTTCGCTGACCATCTCCGACGGCGGCCGTGCGGTTCCGTCTCGAGCCACTTTTGACCTCAAGACCCGCAGTGTCCGCCGCAAAGCCGAGGAGGCCAAGATCATCGCCAGCGAGATGCCCCGTCTCTGGCTCCGGCAGACGCCGACCCTGATCCTTGCCTATCATGAGCAGGGCGTATTTCGTGACATCAACGTCCAGGATGTGCGTGCCGGCGTGGGAAAATGGCAAGACGAGAACCAGGAGATCCTCGCGCGCTTTGTAGGGCTGCTTGAACGGATTGTGGGTTTCGCTAGGGAGCAGGCAGTCAGCAAGTTGGAGATCACATGCGACGAAGGGAGCGACACTCTTTACGTTCGGGAACAAATTGCAGTCACAATGTCGGCATTCTCTCCACCCGTCGAGGATCGTTGGAAATCGTGGCTCGCAAACCATGGAACAAGTGTCGATGGTAAGGATAATGAGAAAGCCGGGCAGCTTGAGCCGGGAAGTGGTGATGAGTTGGATCGTATCAGCCTCGACTACACGGCTTGCGATGATGAGTGTGGCTACTGTGGTCGCTGTGCATATTGAGCGGTTGAGAAAGAATTGGTTCTTACATAGATTTTGCTGGGTGGAACTTAATAAACTTGATTGTCATGGATCTGATGCTTCCGTCAGTGAGGGACACTTTCCTCGAAGCTGACACTAGCTCTTCTTTTACGTCTAATGAGATGTTACCGCACCACAACCATATTCATCCCCATTTCTACATGAATTAAAAACAACACATCGATTTTCTTTCAATATTTATTATGCCATGGTAGAGATTTCAAAGCCAACTCGTCAAACTGCACCAATTGTTATTGTTAGTTATTGTTATTATTTAAACGCCTATGTGTAGGTAGCTCTGGTGTAAGCAAAGAGACGTGCTATCTATGCTCAACGGATAATTGTGTCGCCGTTCCGGGGAGCATGACAGGGCACGTCCGAGGGCGCGCCAGCAATTGTTGTACATTCATTCATTCATTCATTGTTTATTACGCCCGGTGGCTTCCAGCCAATAGGGCTCACTAGATTTTCTTAAGGACGCTTCTGGCTGTCTTCCCTCATTTCCTCATGTTCGTGTTCTTGCTGATCGTCTTGCAGCTGCCTTTCCCCACTACCTGTCCGCATCTAGATATGTTTATTATAGATGACTAGCTAGCTTAAGGGCTATTCCCCAATTGTTCGGAGTCCTATTTCCAGCGACCGAAGCGTCACAAGTCATGTCTGTCGATGCTGACCGCTATGTAACGGGAAGTTCACCTACCTTGCGTGTAGCAAGAATGTCGAGTTAGGCTGATTTCTTTTCAGTTGTCAAAGTGTCCTGTCGCAAGTGTAAACCGTATCGTCGCTCGAACTGCACCAATGTGCGGTTTCCATTTCGCTCCGTCCGATGCCGACTTAACCGGAGGGACAAATCATTCCATCTCGTGCTCGTGCTTGCTCGCAACTCTTTTCGCTGTTCGTCCCATTACGGGCATTGGAAGAGGAAATGCTCCAGAGTTTCCCTCGCGTGCCCGCATGCGCATTGTTCAGAAGTCACTGCCTTGATGCGGTGGAGATAGCTGTTCAGTTGTGCCATGCCTGTTCTCAATTGGGCAAGCGCTGAGCGCTCCTTCCATGACCATTCCTCGTAAATCTCGCGTGTGTGGCTCCTAGGAAGAGCGGCATCAATTTTCTTGGAGAATTCTCCTACGCCTTCAGACAAACACCGTTCACCTTCAAGTTTTCCTCGCTCAATGTTCAAAGTCGTGGATTTCATCGGCGGGAACTGAACCTCGGGTGCCGTGCCTTGCTGTGTTGCAGTCTTTGCTTGTATCTTGGCCGCTTGCAACAGTTTGTTCTTATCCGATGAATCCCAGCCTACAGCAATGGTGTTTGCCTTGCCAATCAGCCGATCTACCGAGTCGTAGATGCATTTGATGAACTCTTGTCCTGATTGCTGATACGGCCGATTCAGGGCAGCCACCGCTCCCTTGGTGCGCGTGAAGAGGGCGATATTCTGATGCTCGCTGTGCGGCAGATTACGCAACGCATACGCCATGGCCGCCAACTCGCCTGAGAATGGGTTCTGTTCTGTTCGCGCTCCCAGAGTGAAGGAGAAAACCTTCCGCTTCGACTGTCCTGTTGCGGCATTCTCGGTCTCAATCACTCCGCCGGCACCAACTATGCCGTTTCTCGACGAGCAGCTCACAGCAACAGCTTGCGTCCATCCTGCACAGACTCCGTCATTTGAGTCGCTAGGACTATACTTTCTGATCCGTTTGGTCACCCTGCTGAGCGGATTTGTTCCTGACAGTGTGTGCACATCAATCCACATCTTGATCGCTCGTCTCCAGAAACCCTCCCGCGCACTCAAAATGGGCTTCCAGTTCGGGTCAAGCATCCCATTTAACCAACTTCGATGGGACCAAAAACCTATCAAAATTTCTCGAAGCGGCCTTAAAATGAATGCAAAACTCATTTGAACGCTTTTAAGCCTCACCACCATTTTTTCCTCGGTCGCAATTATAATGCGGAGCTGCTGGGTGGTGTCTGGAGGCTTAGATTAGCGACAGATGTGTGGAGAGTTTGAGGAATGCCATATCGAGGGTGACTATACACTTTCTAAAAAAAAGTTCTCTTTTTAGCGTGGTAAAGCCCAAATGTGGCCAGAACTGCTAATAATCCAACTGGATCCACGTAGCAGGAAGTAGCCGTTATCATTATTGGAAACTCTGTGCGGCACATTTTAGTTACCGGTACCTAGCCTAAAGAAGAACTAATGTTCCCGTCTTTCTATCAACTTGTGCATAAACGAGTAGGCTCTTTTGGAAACAATGGCCCTCAGGGAGATTCCTTGTCGTAGGGTCAAGCTTGAAAATTAGATGAGCTAAGACCCCATGCTGTGATGCTGGGGAAAAAATCCCCTCCGCTTCACGTCCTCGAAGTCCATTCAGTATGCAAGCCCCAGCTGGGGAAGAGATGACAGATCCAATTCTTGTTGGTTCCTTGGTTTACAGATCTACCTGAGCTATTGACGTCACAACAGTAGATATAACTCACATATCGCAGCCTCAGGCACGATTTCTCCCCGCAATACACTATCCTCGTGCGACTCCAACTCGGACAAGTACTTTCATTTCTATCCCGTTCGACGATCAAGTCGACGCGCTATCGGATTTGAAGATGTACTGTCGCGATTGCGAAATGCGCTAATGGTGGCACGCAAAAGCGCCAAATGCACGGTGGCAAGGCTCATTGTAGAAGGGTAGCAGCACCCAACCCAATAGCAGCCGGGGTTTAATGGCATACAAATTATCTTGGAGGCCAGCATAGGCATGAGAGGCACATTAACTCAATCGCGCTACAGGCGTAAATGGGTTTGCAGCACAAGAGGAACATCGAAGAGTGTTTGCAGCTTGAAAAAATAAATATTGAGGAATGTTTTCATGGCTCAGTCTCGGAAGGGAAAAGAAGCTTATGTATTTTGGCCATGCCCATTGCATCTCCCTCGATCGTTTCAGCCAGCGCTTTGTCAACCCAGCCCTCAGTGTAGCCACCACCAAAATCAGTAATCCAAGCGTTGTTATCCTGATCGATCAAAACATTTTCCGCCTTAACATCGCCCCAGACTATACCTGCTTCATGAAGACTGGAAAGCGTGTCATCCAGTTGTCGAATCCATCTCCTTCTCACACTCATTGGAGGGTCGTCATGTTTCTTCGGGTGGACTCTCGCAGATAATGGGCAATCGGCACAGTCAACATAGGACAGCAAAATGCCAAGGATGAAATCGTGTTCATCCATGACGACGCCATGGATGCGACACAGATTCAATTGGCTATCGTAGAGCCCAGCTGCGGCAATCGCCTTATAACTTTTGAGCTCTCGTATAGCTTGGGTACTGGAGTGGCAAGGTTTGAAGAAGCACTCAACTTGTCCATCGTCAATGAGAACTTTTCTAGCCTGTTTGAAGAGTGCATCCTGTGGGTCTTGGAAGCTGAGGATAATGCTAGCAGGGTCGTAGAAGTGTGTCCACTCTTCTAAATCGTCGAGAAAAGACTCGTCAAAACGGCAGAAAGACGGACGAAAGGGAGGTTGTTTGCTGAAGATGCGGCGTGGACATAGCTTTTCATCGACGATATCAAGATCAAAGATGAAGAAATCGGGGAAAAGATGCTGTTGTAGAGAGATTCGAGTATGCTTTGGGTTACCCGGCGGTGGAGGAGCGAGTACCACAAGTAGTTGCTCGAACGGCTTCACAACCCACTCAAAGACATCAGTTTCGTATATTTCGCCTATAAGTTCTTCGCCGGATCGAAGGACCTCGAGATATACCAGATATTTCTCTGTCATGACAGGTGAGCTGACAAAGTTGGAAGGTGAGATTTGAATGTAGAAAACTTTGCCGTTTCGGCGGATTTTAAAATTCGCATCATGATCATCCTCGCGAATGCTTGTACTATGATATTCAATTTTGTATGTCGGTGAGGGCGCCATATTCGACATCATGCCGTCTATGATATGGTCAGGAATCCTGCGTCGGGACGAAGATGAGAGGAGGAGAGAGGGAGTGTGTCGCGACACGACAGCAACTTCCCAAATTAAAGCAGGCTACTGGGCAGCTACGCAGTCTTAGTCATTAAGCCAGGTGGGTCCAGGTAGACCGACGTTGAGATGCCGTTTCGCGCGCCGATAAAGAACAGCGCCCTGGAAGCAAACATTAGCGGTCACAGGCCAATTCAAGGACAAAGTATTGATTCCACCAATTAAGGATTCTCCATTGGTGCTCAGCTGCACTAGTAACCCAAAAATAGCACTTACATTGCTAACCGCCGGACAATGGCTGAAACGAAAATGATGGACAAGGCTATCATACAGCGCCTGGAGACCCAATAGAAGCGAGCCAAAATGTCGCCGCCCTGTTGCGTGTGCAAGCTAAATTTGTCTATATACTGGCCTGGGGCGCCCAAAAAATCCATACAAGGAAGCTCCTTTTTTGTAACTGTTTCTATTGTAATTACATTTTTATTTTCCTAAGAAGACCCTTTCAGTCTCTGTTTTCAACCATTCTTTGGTGGCATGTGTCAGAAGACTGTTCGGTATGGGCTCTGCCGCCATCAACTCGCTCCAGCGGCTTGGTATCCCGAGGATCCAGAGGAGTGTCGCCTTGCTCGGCAGGCATTTCGGCGCAACGCCCGCACGGGAAAACTTCTACGTTGCTCGCCAACCGTTTCCACGGTTGCTATCCAAGATGATACTATGGTCTGCCCACGGTCGGAATGCTACATTAGCTTCATCTTGATTGGACGAGGTTGGCTTTGCAGCGAATGTCGTTGCGCGAATCCCGCCGGGTTGGATAGGTGTTACAACGAAGCTTGCCTGCACTTTCCTTGTACCAGCTGTCGCCCTGGCAGTGGAGAAGGCGGTAGTAGCCGCAGAAGACGCCGGTAATAGCTCAAAAGCGAGAATAACGGCCCTATCGAGGTAATGCTGCCTGCTCGAGCGCGCGATTAGATGCTTATCGTTCCCAAATCTCAGAATGCCTCCTTACACACGACTGCGAGCGAGCTATAGTCGCTGTTCACAACATACTATCGAGCGCTGGAGTGCATGATGGAGAACAACCGCCATGAGCTTCTTAGCCGGAAGCGACGGAAGTAAGCAAAAAGGGACGGCAAAATAAGATCGACAAGTTACATGATGCTAAGTGACGGGGACCTTTTGCCGGTCGAGGGCAACGGGGACGGCGCTGAAGTGGGGAGATTTTGAGGTCATGGCGTGAACAGTCGAGGTTGACGAGACTTGCCGGACAGAGTCTGCAAAATGCCGGCTGCCAGGCCGTACTATTGCAATTCATTAGTTGAATCCTGATATCTATATAAATATCCTTCGGAAGCTACGTAAAAAAACATGTGCATGTCTCCGAACCCCAAATATCTAGCCGATTAGTATTGAACCGTCGCGAGAGGGAAGGTTGTATGCAGCAGGAGTGGCAACTAAAATACCCAGGAGGAGAGCGATATCGGTGCGCCAGGCTTCATTGGATCCTTCAAATGGCTCAGCTTTTCTGTAAAGCGGGCAAGCGAGTCATCAAGTGGATGCTTCGCAATAATTTTGAGCTGCTCCTCGGTCAGCGTCATTTCGAGGGTGTCTGGTAGTGTTCGCGGTCGCGTATGACTTGGGGAATAGAATCTAACTAAAGAGATGAGTGGCGCGATAGGTCACGTGTGCTCTACTAGGTTGGGGGGCAACAGGCACCGCTCGCGAGTCAGTGTTGCGATGGCGGATAGCGAGAGGAAAAAGTTGAGGAAGCTGAGTGTGTACGCGGTACTGGATTGATGATCTTCTCGTCTGAGCTCGTACAACATCACCAACTAAGGTCTACGGAGTCTCATTAAAAAGCAAAGGAAAGAGCTGTTCTGGGTAGCTGACCCAGACGAGGACGCTTAGGCTAGGGGGCACCCATTACGAGATGGGGACGTGGCTGGAGTATAGCGTGGCTTTTATTGTTCGCTTTCTGCGACTACGATACACTACACTTTATCGTGGTCTGTAGGCCACCAGTGTCAAGGCCTAGTTCGAGCGGGGTCCAAACCATGATGGACACAGTCCAAGGCCCGTTTCCGTCCCATATTCCAAACGCCGTTCTGCTTGTAGGCGGTGCAGCACCCGGCGTTCAGACGCATCACCGTCCAGTAGTCATGTGTTACCCTGGGACAATTACATTGGGGGTGGCCTGAGCACCTTGCTATTACTATTACTCCTAAATCGGAAGTATCAGCTAAACTTCGGTCCAGTCGCTTTACAAATGTGCGCAAGCAATGGAGGCGAGTATCTAGATATTGATTCACCAGCTATTCCGAGTTCGGAGCAAGGATGATTGGCGAGAACTTGAGACCGGGTCTCGCAGCATGCCCTCCGCCGCAGGTCGGAAGTAGAAAATACGCAAAATGGTACCGTAGCCTATGACCCGTAGGACGCTCTGAAACATCATATCGAGGCCGGTCCAGTACCTCACTTCTACTTCTGGGTCTTTTGATTCGATATTTAACACAGTCTATGTTATCACCTAGGGTGCTTCTGATATTGCTTGAAACATACGAGTCACTTTATCAATAACTCCGTAGGGTCGTTAAGCATTTCAGCTCTCTCCTAGCCATGGAAAACACCGAGTGCCGCCACAGGCAGCCGCTATATTATGGACAGGCCACGTACGCAAGCGACTTCGTTTGAAGCGTATCTGTATTTTCAATACCAGAGAATGTCCTCCTGCTGCTAGAGAATGGCTCATAGTATGCACAGCGAAGACCGCTACAAGACGTGTTGATACGCCGGCACTACATGGCGGTGGCGGATTCCGTCAAGATACCTCGCTGTGCGGAAGCGCACCCGGGGTGGCTGGCATTTACCCTAGTAACCCATTTCGTTAATCAAGTTCTCTCTTCTCTCGGCGCAGTTTCTTTTTCTGAGTCGGACGGACCACACCAATCCTCCCTGCTTCGACACGACTGACTACGCTGTATTTAATTACCGTCGTCGCCGCCAATTGTGGCGAGTATCGTGCATGTAATCTCCTCTCGTATCTACCATCCATCTACGTCCATAATCATGGTTACGAAGCTACGCACAGCACACGAGCTCGAAGAGCTCTGTCCAGCAGTGCAAATCTCACTGCTTGACACTGTCGACTCGCTGCGGTCGCATGGTCTCAGTGGTCTGATCCCCCTGCCACAAATTGTTGTTTGTGGCGATCAGTCTTCAGGGAAGAGCTCGGTCTTGGAGAGCCTCTCGGGTGTCCCATTCCCTGTCCACGGTAGCTTGTGTACTCGATTTCCGACCGAGCTCATCCTCCGGAGAACAACCTCTACTTCAATCATTATCTCCATCGTTCCGCACCACACCCACAGCGAATCCACAAAGGCAGACTTGCGTACGTTCCATGAGGAACTGGAGGACTTCAATGAGCTCCCTAGTTTGATTGAAAAGGCAAAGATCGCCATGAAAATGCAGCATGCTTTCTCCAAAGATATTTTGCGCATTGAGATCAATGGTCCTGACCGCCCTCACCTTACCATTGTGGATCTGCCAGGTCTGATTCACTCTGAAAACAAGCACCAGTCTTCAGACGACATTGGCCTCATCAAACAGCTTGTGACCCGCTACATGAAGCAGAAGAGAAGTATAATTCTCGCTGTTGTATCGGCAAAGAACGACTACGCCAATCAAATTGTCCTCAAATTGGCCCGGGCGGCGGACCGGCAGACGGACACTGGGTGTCATCACGAAGCCAGATACCCTCAACGCAGGATCCGAATCAGAGCATAGCTTCCTGTCACTGGCACAAAACCAGGAGGTCCCTTTCCAACTTGGTTGGCATGTGTTGAGAAATCGAGACACTGAAACGGAAACGTGGACGCTTCAGAAGCGCGATGCCGAGGAATCTCGATTTCTATCGTCAGGGGCTTGGGTAAGCCTCCCGGCTGAGAGCCGGGGCATCGCATCCTTGAGGGCGCGCTTGAGCACAGTACTTGTGCGACGAATCTCCCGCGAGCTGCCAAATCTTATCAAGGAAATGGAAGACTTATCCACCCAATGTCAAGAGAGCTTGGACAAGCTTGGCATGGCCCGAACTACTGCTGACGAACAAAAGGAGTATCTCATGAAAATCAGCCAATCTTACCAAGAGTTGATCCAAAATGCGACTGCCGGCACATACACCGACCCATACTTTGGTGAATCTCTCACCTCTGAAGGCTACGAGAACCGCCTCCGAGCTGTTATTCAAAATCGCAACCGCGAATTCGCCAAGAATATATCGGAGCGTGGTAAACGCTATAACATTATAGCCGATGGAGAGACGGGTGTGGAAGGGCGCACAAATGCATTGACTCGAGACCAGTACATTGGAAGAATTGTTTCCATGATCCAGCAAAATCGAGGAACGGAGTTAGCCGGCATGATTAATCCTGGGATCGTTACGGAACTTTTCAAGGACCTTGCATCGCCTTGGGAGGAAATGGCCGAGCGGCATGTTCGCGAGGTGTGCGAGGCTACTCACCAGTGTCTGAAGCGCCTCATTTACTACATAACCGATTCTGCAGCAGCCGACACCATCTTTTCTGGCATATTTAAGCCGCACCTGGACGGCTTGCAGCAGAACTCGCTTGCTAAGCTGTCAGAGCTGTTTAAGCTACATCATGAGATTCACCCTATTACATACGACCAGCGTTTTATCAAGGATCGCGAAACTGCTATGAAGAAGTGGGACGAGGCGCGCGTTACCGCTTCGCTGAGGGACGCGTTTGGAACTATACATTTAGATTGTGAAACTACGATCCGCGCATCAATTGACTTCAAGAAGTTGATACAGCAACTCCTGAGGCAGCCAGAGGTCGACATGGATCACTTTGCCGCTACGAATGCGCTAGACTGCCTTCTAGCGTATTACGAGGTGCGCTTGCCCGCAACACTATCAACCACAAACATGCAGCTGACACATCTCACACTAGACTGCTCTAAGCCGATTCATCGACGATGTCGCCGTGAAAGTCATCGAAACATGCCTCGTAGGCCAGCTAAGAAAGATAATGGACCCTATGTCTATCTTCAAGCTGGACAATGTCGCCACTGACCGCCTGGCTGGCGAGACAGACAAGCACCGAACCACTCGTGAGAAGCTACAGGCTAAGCTGAAGGCCCTACGAAACGGTAGAGATACCTGCAATAAGCTTGCTGCTCCGTTCCGCCATGGTAAGACGGCTTGCTGAAAATTTGTTTCTAATACTGCCGCTGACATTTGGTAGCCTTGGAAACTGAAAGTAGTGCCGAGGGCGGCGTGGATTACAAAGATGATTTTCTCAGCACGGAAAGCAGAGACTTGGTCGTAGCATGGAAAATATCACTGGATAAAATGAGGAGCGGGCACCGATCTCCCATCCCTGCGCCCGAGGAGCCCACTCAAGAAAAACTTTGCGACGAATGGGGATTTTTTGATGCGCATACCAGGAAGAAAGATAAAAAGAAGAAAAAGAAGCGAGCCTTACTGCTCGACGAAGCTGAGCTATCTACTATCTAGAGATGCTATAGACGTTTGGGGCTGAATTCTAACGGAGCTCAATACACTACAGGATAGTCCCGGTTTAGCGTCCGTAAACTGATTATAGCTAATTTTGGTCAGTGGCCTAATTATGCTGAGATAGGCGCACCCGCGCCTGCCCCACCCGCCTAATTTGGATGTTTTTGCATCAAAATTTGGGAACACTGAACCTGAACTGAAGTGTACCTACAGGGGAGTCCAAGTTCAGCGTCCGTAAATTGATTATACTAAATTTTGATTAGCGCCCGGATTCTACTGAGATGGGCTAACAGCAGCTGCTCCACCTGCCCAATTTCGATTTTTTTTTTTAAGTAGCAATAAATAGATGCCGAACCTGAACAGGGCTGTACTGTAAGAAGACGAATCTGATTATGCACAAATAAATGTGCATGCGCAGTCTGTGTCATCCGCGGCACCTTTGTGCCTACATTCTGCCCTCGTAGCGTTCATCTTGGCAGCAACAAGCAGCCGTGTTGAGCTTTGGAACCCAACCCTCACCAGATGGTGGAATTTTCCTGGATGGCGCCGCGGAGCCATGAACGAACACATCAGAGTCATCTCGATGATGGCCTCGCGCGGATGACATGGCTGCCCCTCGTCGTTTTTGTCCGTCCGAATGCAAACTAATGCGTGTCAAGCCGCCACTGCTTCGCTGGTGGGGACGGGGAAATTCGTCTGGCATCCAGGCACGGAAAATTGCTGGCGCACCATGTGGCTGCACAGCCATTTTTAGCTTCTACATCTTCGATGGGGAGGGAGTTTGTCTATGGAGACGTCCAGGCTGGCGCAGAAGATCCACGAACTTCAGCAGCAAATGTCCACAATGGCAAAAAAAAATTTGATGGGGTGGTTGTGTACAGGGTAGTTCATGGCTAGCGTCCGTAAACTGATTATAGCCAATTTTTAGTCAGTGGCCTAATTATGCTGAGCAGGCTCCCCGCGCCAGCCCTACCCGCCTAGTTTGGACTTTTTACATCGAAATTGGGGGGCACTGAACCTGAACTGGGGTATAGCTTGGCCACCGAATTGTTCATTCATTATGTCCATGTCGTATTGGCCTTATCGTTTCAAGTGCTTGCCGAACTTTGCCCCAAAGCGCCAAACTTGGCTCAACCAGCATGCAGGTACTGCTTAGCGTCTGATTATCGATCCAATATGCAGGAGCTGCCGTGAAGTCTCTGAAAGACGTCTCAAAGACAGAGTCCAGGTTCCGCAAAACCAGCTGATCCGAGTCAAGAACTAGCGCACGCTCGACGGAGGGGTCAATTTCGTGCAAGCTGAACACCACCAGCTTCAATAAGCAACCTTGGCCGCCAAGTAACCAAAATGAAGTAAAAGCACTAGCGACACCCATAACGGGTTTTACGGTATAAGTTTGGATTTACGGTACTGGTACCGGCGATACATTCTGAAGAATTCGAATCTACGGTAAGTATCATCCAGCTTGAAATTGCTCATTTTTAGGTTGTTGTGGTGGTTCCTGAATCCACCACGATGACGGACCCAGCGGGGCGCGTAGCGCGCTCCGGTAGCCCGCTTTCCATGCCGAGGCGAGGCGATCGGGACGCGTCGTGAGGGCGAGCTCGAAAATTTCTACGGCGTTCAACACGGTCGAAAAAGTGGCTGCGGAGGTAAATGAGATCAATGAACGAGATACACGAAGCGAATCGGTCGAGTCGGAAGTTGAACCGGGGCCGGAGAGCCGGAAAGCGCGCAGCAATGGAGAGACAGGCAGAAACATGTTCCAGAAGCTGGTGGAGTTGTTGGAGAAGTCGTATGAAGAGATGAGAGAACTGAAGGAAGAAGCAAAAGAGCTTAAGCAAAAAGTGACGGAACAGACATTGGCGATTGCTAAACAAGACGAATTGATCGGAAACCTCAACAACACGGCGGCGCAGCAGGGCAGTTCGATCAAGGAGCTCCAGCAGGAGCTTCGTGACGCGGCGGCGGAGCTAATGGAGGTACGAGTGCAGCTCGAGACCTTCAATGAGGTTGCCTCTCGCACCGCAGGTACCAGCTCGCAGGCGACATACGCTGAGATCGCGCGTACACCCCCAGGCAGCGTGCCAAGCAACATTCGAACACTTTCCTCGAGCATGACAACGCCATCGATCACGACCGACACACTCTTCTGCACTATTGACTGCTCGCGAGTGACGGTTGAAAATGTGCCCAAGGTGACCGCCGGTGAAGTCCGGTCCATGCTGGAACGAGAAATGAGAATCGAACAGGCAACCGCGACGTGGCGGTGCCGCGCCGTTACGAGAGACCCTAAAGACCAATCACGGATCCGGATCATGTGCCGGGACGAGAAAGAACAACAAAAGATAAAACAACTTGCAGAAGCGAAACTTCCCGAGGGTACACGGGTGCTTCGAGACGACCTGCACCGGATCCGAGTGGCCAATGTCTCGCGAGAAGCAGTACTGGACCAAGCTGGAGCTGAACTTCCGAACGTGACGGAGGCGCTGTCGGACCAGAACGACACCAGGGTTGTCAAAGTCACATGGTTGAGCGATAGGCTTGTGAAACGACATGGTTCTATTGTGGTCTATCTTGAAAAAGCATTCGAGGCCAGACGATTCCTCGCAGATGGCTACTTCCAAGCGGGCGAACTCTCCGGAAGAACGGCACCCTTCATGCGTAGTGAACGACCAAATCAGTGTTTCAACTGCCAAGAAATAACAAACCACAAAGCTTACCAGTGAAAGAAGCCTCAGCGATGTGGTAGATGCGCGGAGGAGGGCCACCACCACAGCCGCTGTATGTCAGCAAATCCGAGATGTATACCATGCAGCGGACCTCACGAGTCATTCAGCAAAAACTGCCGGAAAGTATACCCTCATAGACATGAGTAAGCCACTTCGTCTTATTCAGTTGAATGTACGGAAAAGAGGCGAGGTGCACGATAGCTTGATGAACGATGAAGACATTCGAGACGCGGCAGTGATTGCGATTCAGGAACCACAGGCGCGGTTGATTAAGGGGAGGTTGCTGACGACCCCGATGAGTCATCATAAGTGGACGAAGATGGTGCCATCAAGTTGGAAGGAAGAAGGCAGATGGGCTATCAGAAGCATGTTGTGGTTCGCAAAAGACCTGGATGCGGAACAAGTCCCAGTCGGATCTTCGGACATGACGGTGGTACTTGTGCGCATCTCAGATCGTGTGCTTCTAGTGGTTTCGGTGTATGTGGAGGGGCTTGATGTGCAGGCCTTGATCGACACGTGCGACGCATTGCGCAAGTTGATAAGGGATGCAAGGCGCAAAGAAGGAGGTGTCATCGATGTGGTAATTATGGGAGATTTCAATCGGCATGACCAATTGTGGGGAGGAGACGACGTATCTCTGGTGAGACAAGGCGAAGAGGATGTAATTGTTGACCTGATGAATGAATTCTCTTTGCACAGTCTGCTGCCGCGGGGCACAAAGACATGGCAGGGTGGCGAGCATGAGTCGACGATTGATCTCGTCCTGGGCTCGGACGAAGCTGATGCTGTTATCCGGTGTGGAATCCATGAGACCGAGCACGGTTCCGACCACTGCACCATCGACACCGTTTTTGACGCGACGGTCCCAGCCATGGGACAACCTAAGCGTCTTCTGTTCAAGAACGCGCCGTGGAAGAAGATAAACGAAAGGATTACGGAGGCTCTGGGGAGGTTGCCGGAAGGAGGGACAGTACAACAAGACACAGAGAGATTGATGAGTATCGTGCTGGAAGCAGTTCATGCACTAACTCCGCGGGCGAAGCCATCCCCATATGCAAAGCGCTGGTGGACGTCGGACTGCTGTCCGCGTCGTTGGCGTATCCAGCTACGCATCCAGAAGTCGCACTTTTCTGGCCAGACCAATCCGCGTTGGACAATGTGCTCCAAGAGAACGAGTACTTCGCAGCATCCGTTGCTTACTGTCCTCTTCGGTGGTTCAACGCATATATGGCCTCGGCGGACGGAAGATCACTGAATCCCAACTCCCCCGAGCACCTCCAAGTCCATCCGGGCGACTTGGTTGTCCACTTCCCGGGAACTCCGTGCAGCGCTTTGGAAAGCACAATTCAACCTTATCTTGCGATAGCAGAGGAACGCCCACGTGAGTGGGAATTATGCTTGGAAGACACACAGTATTTGAAAGAGACCAGGGATTTATGGGCCAGCTGGATGTTGGATGAGGCCAGTCGCATGCATATCTAAGCTAAAATGAATAGAGGTGCTATTTTGATTGATATATTATGTTTGTCGCGAGAACCTGGTTATCCAGTCCCGGGCAAAGCATCCAGCGCAGTCAAGCCAAGACACGCGCTGCACAGTTCAACCGTAGCCGTCCGCGCTGACTCTGGTTGCGGGAGTGGCCAGTCAGGTTATGCAGGACAGAATAGTTCACAATCCTCTTCACAACTCTCCCCGGTAAAAATTCTTCCACTTTGGCAGCTGTTATCAGCTGTTAGTGGCGGCGTTTTTACAGTCCCACTGACGTGCGGTTTCGATGGCTATGCGCTAGCGTGACCTAGCAGCCATAAAAAGAACAATTTTGGAGAGTTCATATTCCTCTTGAGCTGCGATGTCTCGCCAACCCCAACTCGTCAGGTATGGGTGAGGCTTGCTGTATTTCAATTCTCCCTTGCCCAGAGACTTGCAGTTTTGATGGCACAGTCATCGAGACCACGACCACAGAAAGGAAGAATGTGGGAGAGTTTCTATCCCTCTTGAGCCACGCTTTCTTACTAGCCAGTCTCTTTAGGCATGGCAGGCTCGACGAGGTCACCACCAGAGAGGTTCTATCTTCCCGATCCTATTTGGTAGCATGCTACCACCGACAAAAGGGCTCCCGTTGATCCCCGTATAAGCCGAGCGACACCAGTTGTGGACGTTCCGTGTCCCTAGTGACGCCATATCCACATCATCGTGATCCCGCTGACGGGTATCGATACTGACAACAATTCCCTTCGGGGGCGAATCTGCTAGCTAGGGGAGATTATATTAGCGTGCAATTCCACGGAGTTTAAAGCATTTTACCATGAGCCTCAGTGCTCTAGACTGTGTTAATGTCTTTCCCTAGCTTACAAGGGGGTTAGGCCAATGTATATTGATGAAGCTAGTGAGCACGTCTAAAAGCCTGCTCTACGGCGCCGACAGACGTAATCATCACATCGAATCAAAATCAAATCAACGACTTATTAACAAAGGTAAACGCTCCAGCTAGAAATGCCGCATCGCGATAGTATCTAAGCTACTTTGAAGGGCTAGCTGCCGTTCGCTGCTCCGCATCATATATTATACGAGATGTGCTTCGCCATTTGTGGCCGCGAATAATCAGTGGCGTATAGTAACATTTACGCAACCAGACCTTAGTCAAGGAATCGAAGCTATGGAGGCGTCTTATGTGAAAGCGTAATAGCTCTACGCCAGCAACTATAAGGGGAAGCTACTTTTTCATCAAGAATCCGAAGGGCATATTCCTAAGCACTAAGTTTATATATTATGTAACTAACTATAGGAGTCTTAGTTGATTTAAAGCCTTAGTAGTGAGTAATAAGTGTTCTTAGCATATGCTTTTAACATTTGTTAAGCGGGTCTTGGAGAGGGTTATAAGGACGACATAGGTCATATATTCGCGTCCTAGCAGCCAGCACCACCTAAGAAGGGCACTTCTAATTTCTAATGCTATACTAATTATATTTGCTAGAGTGTTTAATTCGCAGTAGAATATACTTCTTAAAAGTACGTAAGACTGCATCGCCTATACGTCGCCCATAAGTAACTCGTTTTGGCGTTTTGCCTTAGTATCTTAGCATATACTAGCCCCCTAAATGAGTATAAAAGCTATAGAGAGCCCAACGACTGCTCGCTTAATTATAACTATAATATAGAATTATAAGTAAATAGCAAATAAGAAACGGACAAACAACGGACGCCTGCCTTTAGTTGGGTAAGAGGCTCATTGCCCCTAGGGTAGCTCACTGTTCCCCTCTTTAATCTTTCTACGGGCAGCAACCGGCCACTTTATAGCTAAAAAAGCAAGAGAAAGGGCAATAGTTTCTTAGGCTAGCAATTGCACTTATCATAAGCCTAGGGGTAAAGAGTACTACTATAGTGCTAACTAAATTATTTGAACACGAAGACGGCCCATAGACCTGTGTCACTCTATCACCCTATATCGAAGAATTACTGCCTACTGATGAGTTTTATGCGAAAATACAATTCCGCTCATTGGTTTCCGAATAGCAGGCCGCATTAGGACGGCGTAGTCATTATAAACTAGAATATGAATCTAGACCAAGACGTAAGGCTAGATTAGGACATCCCTCTAATATTTCCGCAGATACTTGCCTAGACGAGGACAGTCTAGTGTCACTAATTAATGCACTATGTAAAGTGATTAAGGAAGAAGGCTAAGTTAAAGTGTTTGCCACTAGCTACTGGCCATGGGTAATGGCTTTGCTGGAGTGGCTTTTTGGCCAGCCTCTGGACGCTGTGGCCGGAAAGCAACAATTCTATAGCCATATCTCTGTTGTCTCCGCAGGAATTGCCCCATCTAATAAGACGAAGAGCCTTCGTGTTCTACACCGCAAACATGCCGCCAGGGTTTTAGCTAAACGCAGAACTAGTAGATAGCCTATAAATGGCTAGTTTATAGATAGCAGGTGTAGATGCGTGGCTTAGTAGCTGTTCGGTCCACATAGTACCCCTAGTGCTATAATCTTCTTTAGAGGCAACGCTAGGTGTATTTCTAGTCGCTTAGATCTACGGCTTACATCTGACTAGGCGTTCACATATTATCTGCACCCTAAACACTCCCTCTGGCCTACCATTGTAGTAGATTTCTACTTCTTATCTCCAACGCCAAACTTCCTAGCGAAATAGCCTCTGGTTTTCACTTGCTTAGGTGGGGCATAGCATAGGTAGGTGTGTTTTCAGTCGATTAGAGAATACTCACATCTGACTTAGCGGCGTTCGCATACTATCCGCTCCTAAACACTCCGTTAGGCCTACCATAGCAGCAAACCTTTACTTCTTATGACTCTAATGCTAGACTTCTTAGCGAATTAGCCTTAAATTTCTACTTACTCCTTATAATGCTAAACTATAATATATATATTTACTTAAGAGACGCCGTCCTTAAATTACACTACACTGTAAATAATGTCGCAATCTATTATGTCGTAAGATGATAGTTCTAATATAACACTCTAAGCGGCAGAAAGAGGCCGTGCGCAAGCGTGGCCTTAGTCTTCGCAATAAGGCTTAATAGATGGGGCTTAAGGGTAGCATTCGCGTGCTCATCATTCACAAAGACCTAACACACAGTGTATAGCACATTGCGAAGCATTATCCTCTAGGCCTAGCTTTCCTAGATATAAATGGGCTAGTAGGTATCTAGAAGATACAACGCAGATATATCGTTGATTAGGTCATAGGTTAAGGAGTATAATAAAACTAGGTAGACACCCCGCGTGCGCCTATGCCGGAAATACGCTTCACCACATTAGAATGTCCTAAATATTTCAATAGAGCGCCTATAAGATAAGGAAGTTCAGGACGACGAAGCCATCATAATTAGTATAGTCTCCGCTGGTAGCGAAAGTGCAGATACAGAGGATATGGGGAGTGTGGATTATATAGATGGTGCAACAGATGTAGCGGTGACAGGTTTTAAGGAAAGACCGGAAAGTCTAGACGGCCATTTAGAAGATGACTTAGCTTCGGTGGATCGGTTGATCATACGTTAACTTAAAGAAACGGGTTCCTAGGCGCAGAGATTGCTTCGATGGATTTGGGGCAGCTAATAGAAAAGAGGATCACCCACCTGCCTCATTGAACGAACTATGCGCGCCTGGCAGACGCCGACCGGCATAGCCTAGCGCTCCTCGACATACGGCGAGAATCCTTTTAGTACAACATTCGTCTAAATAAAGAAGAGGCCCGACTCACACTATTCTGTACCCATCACTGTGGATTAAAGTAGTATTATGCATTGAGCATAAACCTAGAACGTGATAGTAGGTGCATCTTCTGTTGACTGCGGTATGCACGCGAGTTGAGCTTGGCTGCCGACGGGGGGTCTAATTACCATTGGGCCGCTGCGTTTATACTAATGGTAGTGAGTCTTCTTAACTACTGCATTTAATTGCGCAATCTTCTAAAAAAAATTAACAACTAACACAGCTGCGCCACCATAGTTGGGCGCTAGACGGGTTAGAAATGAGAGGCCAACGTCTGGTCGGCGTAAACGAGGCTGCAGGGGTAGCGACACCAAGCATCCTAACGCCATAGTAAGACCGCCGCAAACTAGTGTGCGCTCTGTCGCTTAGCATCGAAGAGCTATCACATAACACCGACCTCTTGACAGGGTTGCCGCAGGGACTATTACAACTGCAGCCCATTCCCCAAACAAGAAAAAATAGAAAGAGAAAATAAAACTTGCATCCCAAACCCGCGTAGCGACTAAGTCGTGGACCCGCTGCTAACTCGCCAGGGATATCCCACGTAAGTGTGGGGACTGTCTTTAAGCCCGCGGTGCGTCTCCGCCGCATCATCACGATTCGTTCATAGCAATATCGCCACGCTCCTTCGTCATCCCTGTTCAAGACGGTTGTGCCCTAGATTATTGCCCCGCTGCCTCGCCTTAGTCCTTATCTATAAAACCTATAGACTCCAAAAGCAGAGGCTGCGAGGCAATGGACTCATCCGGAGCTAAAACGGGAGCTTAGGATCTTCTAGCGGAGGGTGGAGTAAAATAACTTAAATACACCCGCCCTAGACCTCAGCGGTCCTTGACTTCTTCTTTTATCATAGGCAGAGTATTTTCACCCTCCCGTCAACCTTAAGATGAGAGATCCGCTAGGTCACTATCGGTTCTTTGAACCAAGTCGTCTCTTTTGCGGGCTCGGCTTCAGCTGCTCGCTTCTGTAAGTTAGTATCGTCTACTTATGGTTTAGCATTTTGAGGTTCGTGGCTCCGTTGGACCTACTTAATTGCTGCGTGAGTCTAGCCTTAGCTACTTACACTTTAGAGTATTGCTTTGGCCGCTCGTCCCTGCTTATTAGCTTCGTCTGCTTATAGGTTAGTAGTTTGAGGATAGTGGCTTCATTGGACCTACTTAACTGCTGCATAGGTGCTGCCTCGGCCGCCCACACCTTCGAGTGCTGCCCCGGCCGCTCGTCCCTGCTTATCAGCTTTGTCTGCTTGTAGGTTGGTAGTTTGAGGATAGTGGCTTCATTGGACCTACTCAACTGCTGCGTGGGTGCTGCCTTAGCCGCCCACGCTTTGAGTGCAGCTTCGGCCGCTCGTCCCTGCTTGTCAGCTTCGTTTGCTTGTAGGCTGGGTGCTGCCTAGGCCGCCCAGACCCTAGAGTGTTGCTTCGGCCGCTCGTCCCTGCTCGTAAGCTTCGTCTGCTTGCAGGTTGGCAGTTTGAGGATAGTGGCTTCATTGGACCTACTTAACTGCTGCGTGGGTGCAGCCTCGGCCGCCTACGCTTTAAGTGCAGCTTCGGCCGCTCAAACTTTCGAGTGCTGCCTCAGCCGCTCGTCCCTGCCCGTCAGCTTCGTCTGCTTACAGGTTGGCAGCTTGAGGATAGTGGCTTCTCTGAACCTACTCGACTGCTGCATGAGTCTCACTTCGGCCAACCACCTCTGCGACCCAGCATCTCTATAAGCCAGCCCATCTGCTCGTCTTTGCTGGTCTGCAACGTCTGCCTTTTTTTTCAGTACGAGGCTTGTGGCTTCTTTGGACCTACTCGTCTGTTTTTTTTTGAGCACCCTTTTTTTTGTACGGCGTCAGTGGCTGCATCGCCGACTTCGTTGTGTTTTTTGGGTCGGCGTTGTCTATTCCTCCTCTAAAAGTAGTAAAGGCTAGGGCTTTTTTTTTTTTTTTTTTTTTTTATTAAATTCTTTTACTTTTTTTTTTCAACAAATGAACGCAGTTTAAGTCACAGTAATCTGCTTTCTCTAACCATAATGAGCTTATCCTTATCGCTATCCACGTCTATTAGCTTATATCTAGAACTACGATAAATAAAAGCTAAATCCATTATAAGATTAATATAGATCATAAGGCTATAACTCTTCTAAGCTAACTCTACTACTGGGCATAACAAATCCCTAATTTCTAGCGATATCTCAAATGGCTACACTGCATAATAGCGTAAATCCAGATAAGCTAAGCCCTAATGGCCTTATACTATAGCTGGTTGTATGTTTCCTCATTTTAGCATTGGATGTGCCTAGAGGAATCACTTAAGCGACGTTTTCTCAAAGCGGATACCACCCTCGCTTCTAGTGTGTCACTAAACTACCGTAGTGTTATGCAGCAGCTTCTTGCTCACTACCACCACCCCTAGCGTACGCTGCGAATGCCTGCTATAGGGTTCCACTCCTGGTAGCAGTAGCTTTCTACCCCATGCTAAACTGACATGAGCAACTTTCTGCTGCCACCACCCCTGGCGTACGCTGCGAATGCCTGCCGCAGGGTTCCACTCCTAGTAGCAGTAGCTTTCTACCCTATGCTAAACTAACATGAGCAACTTTCTGCTGCCACCACCCCTGGCGTACGCTGCCAACGCCTACTATAAGGGTTTCCACTCTTGGCATAAGCAGTGACTTTCTGCTCCCCACCATCCTACGGCTTTCTGCTCCCCATTATGCCACAGCGCATGTTGTGGGCGCCCGCTGTTTGATTTTACATGATGAGCGGCTTTCTACTCTCTGGCGTAAGCCCCTCTAGGTACGACATAGTATAAGCAAGCTATCGTCTGCCTACACCCTACAATTATGTATATAGTCCAGCCTTTTCTAGACTATGATTCTAGAGAACATATTAAAACACTACCTCTCATCTTAACGCATTTTTTTGCTACTAAAGCTATGCAATATTTCGTAGCTATGAAGAAGCGTGGCCTGTCCTTAGAAAGGAATATGAAATAGCTTAGAGTAAAAGAAAACATCCTAGCATTTTTTGCCTACTAGGATACATCCTCAATTTAGCATATCACGCTATATTGCCCTGCGGGTATGACTTTCCTAGACCTAAATGAGATAGTAGGCATACATAGTGGGTAACATACATACATAGTAAGTCCATTCCTAACTATGATATAGGTTCTTATGAACGAGGAAGCCGACATTAGAGTTAATTAAGACGCCTTTAGAGATTATAATAATAAATAGAAAGAATATGTTCGTAAGTGGGGCCCTTCTATACAGGCGAAGACTTTGCAGCTAGGGTAGGTCAGTGACATTGGCGCGCTCTCTTTATATTAGGATCCATCCACTGGTGCTTAGCACCTTAGCATGCATTGCCCTACTGGCATGAGTTTTCTAGATCTAAATTTATTCGTATGTTACGTTTCTGTTTCGCCTACTTTTCTACTACTAATTAAGACCTAGATTAAACCACATAAGGGGACGGAGATTAAGCTGCCCATTTGGCTAAGCTTTAGGGGCATAATAAGAATCCGTGGTCCTAGAATAACGTTTCTATATTATAGAACGACAGTCTAGTTTACCTTATACTCTAATATAATGCGAATAGAGTGCTAAATTTTAAGGGCAAATTTTCTACGAAGGCATACTTTTGTGAAAGTGCAAAGAATTTAAGTCACAGTAGCCCATTGTCATAGCCTTTAGTCGCATAATCATCGTTGAACTTATTATATACTTCTGAGTAAAATGGCGCACAATTAAGGGGGCAAATGACGGGAGGACATTAGGCAGACGACAGTTATAGCGCAAGTCCGGATTCATAGAACTAGCGTGGATTTACATCGTTGATGTCAGATAGGTCGTAGAATAAATTCGGCGATTATCTAAGCACAAAGGCGCACTCAAATTAGGTAATTAGGGTAATAACAGCGAAGTCCATTTGACTAATCTTAATTAAGACGCTAGTGCCATTTAATATAGGCCTATAGTTTTCAAAGTAGGTCTAGCCGAGTTAATCTAACATAAAAGACCTTACTAAGTGGTTTTTAATATAAGCCTAATGTCCCACAACGCAACCCAAATTGAGTGCCTAGATAAATATAGTGGCTAGGCTAAATTTTTCAAAGAGAGTTGCGCTAAGCGCTAGTCATTCTTAAATAATATAAACCTCTTAGACAATCTGCGCATAATTTTAATCTATAATACACTAATTCCAAAGGGCGAGGACTATTTGCGTTCTTATTTCTAGGCGAAAAGTCTAGTCTTATTTGAAGCTCTATAAAGAATATATCTACAATTTAATTAGTTTAGTTAAGTACAAAGAGGACCCATGTCTACTTATATATGCGTTGAACGTGAAGATGCTTATCACTGGCTATGTTATAGCTACGTCCTTGTTGTTTATCTAGGGTAGAAAACTGTCTCCGTCGTTATGATTATAGAGTTAAGGACTCCGGTTGTAGGATAGGAGGCATAATATAGTCATAGATTCAAAGTTGGTAGCTATTACTCTTTGGGTTTTAGTCATTGGCTAAAGGCATTTAGATTTGCATAGATTTAGAGCCTCAGAATAGGTGTTAGTAGCATCCGCAATTTTACCTTACGCTATAAGTGATAGTCCAAGCATCTCTACGGCGGCTTAGGTTATAATATAATTATGCCCCACCGCCTGCCTAAGGCCCACGAGTGCCTAGCAATAAGTAACCTTAGCTAGACTTAGCTATCCTCTTATATAGAAAGCGGTTGCTATATTATAGAGAATAATTAGAGCTAAAGGAGACTATTGACCTCCACATTTCTAGAAACCCGCTAGAGCTATAGCAAACTTTTCCTCCGCCTTACTAAACTGGCCAGCCATAGTATGGACTATACCTAAGTAGTTAAGCACGGAGAATGTCCACTCACTCTCGAACATCTTATAATTGCCTAAAAGCAACTCACACGCCGCTTACGCCTCTTTAAACTTGCCCTAGTCTCTAAAGAGGACAGCAAGCTTAACTCTTCTTTGAAGCGTCTGCTTATGGTGTTGCCCATATAAGCTCTTACAACCGCTCAGAGCGGAGCAGAGGGCGAATTCCGCATCTATAAATCTCTTTGTTACTACGTATATGAGTGCAAGCTGGTCGAAAGCATAGATGGTGTCCACATAATCTAGTCCAAATGCTTACTAGAGGCCAGAAGATCCCCACTAGAGCATCTGGGCTATATCTTTGAACTTCCCCTGCGTATGGAGTGTAGATCCTAGATTAAGAACAATAGCGACGACCCTAAGATGAAAGTAGTTTTAGTACATATTTAAAAACCCTTTTAGCGTAGCGTAGTGCATATCTTCTGCTTCTTTCCACTAGCTTTACTATATATACACAGCGCTAAGTTTGTCTATAACATAGAGTAAAAGAACATTATTCTTTTGGCTACTAGTGTCAAGGTCGAAAATAGCCTCCTAGTAGACTTACTTAGCCTCAGAGAAAGCGCCATTTATCTAGAGCGTGTTCCCTATTTCATAGATTAAGAGAAGAGTCATATCATAAGACCATCCTAATCTAAGTATAAAGTTTTAAATCACTTAGGCGTATATTGCCTTAGCTTCGCATAACTTACTGCGCTGTGTAACCAGGGGGATATATTTACACAAAAGAGTCGTAGTTATATCCTAGTCGCTGGATGTCGTTGCGAAGTCTTAAAGAGCTATTTAATACACTTCCTTAGCCTCCTTGTCTTTATTTTATCCACTGAAAATTCAACCCAACAGGAGAGCTATAGCGGCTAGTGAGGGTCAGCCTTAGAGAGGAAAAGAAGGAGCAGTAGAGCTTATGCTTATACAATAGGAAAGCATAGGGAGAGCCTAGGATACTATAGTTTAAAGTTAAATCAACCCTACTATTTAAGCTTATAATGCGTTTCTCATATACAAACCTAGAATGTCTTAAGACGAGGATACTTCAAGTGTTATAACATAGCCATCGTGAGGTTAGGCAGCAATGCGGAAGTACTTTTGAGCAGCATGCCAAAGGGAATAGACCTAACTTAAGTTTAATTCATGACTTGCTATTAATATAAGTGCCCTAGTAGTAACCGGCCGCGCATTATGTTCAGCTAAAAACCGCCTCCGGGCGGAAGGAGGGCTAGGTTAAAAAGCATATGGTTAATCACGAGCAGCTAGAGCACGCTATAGAGCTATTATTGACCCCTAAAAAGCTATGAGCTTCTCTGTATATGGCTAAATATGTGGTGGAAACATTTTGAGCCTAATGGCACTTCATTAACACACACACTTATTAAGCACATCGAATATTGCATCCTCGCGCCCCCTAGCATTTGCTTCGTCATATTAATAATTCCGGCAGACTACGCGAGCGTACGCCTAGTAGCCTCCACTTTCTATCCCACTACCATCATGACGCGGCCATAGAAAATGGTCATTGTCGGTGCCAGCCTAGTCGGGGTATTGGCTGCGCTATATGCCGCTCAGCGAGGTTACATCGTCGAGGTCTATGAGTTACGCCTAGGTATGTACTGGCATTTGAGCTCGATTGCAGTCACTCCAATATCCATCTTAATTCAACTCCTGACAATGCACATATCTTCGGGATTCTGCCGCTGGCCCTCTTAGCCCTGAATAGTCCATCAACCTCGTCATCTCGGAGCGCGGCATGAGCGCCCTACGTCACGCCGGCCAGCCAGAGCTTCTCCAACGTGTCGTTGCTGCCTCTGTGTCTATGCGAGGCAGAATGATTCACACACAAGACGCGTTCGGGGGGCTCTTCCAATTGCCACAGGATTTCGACGCACTCGGGAGAGTGAGTGGCTACTGGTCGCAGCAGTGATATGTACCCCTTGAGCTAACTACCAAATGCGGCAGACCAACCTCGCCATTGATCGGACAGCTCTGACCGTCGCACTCCTGGACTACCTTGATGCACTTCCCAACGTAAAGTTGTTCTTCAACCATAAGCTCGTCAGTGTCGATTTTCACAGCGGCACGGCCCTGGTTGAGGACAGAGACTGGCTTTCCCTGACCACGGAGGTCAGATTCGACATTATGCTCGGCGCTGACGGCGCGCACTCTGCTGTCCGATGCAACATGATGGAGATCTCTCTCATGGATTACCAGCACGAGTACCTTGATGTGCTCTGGTGCGAGTTCCTCATGAAGCCTAGCAAGGTACGCGCCGACGGATCGTGCGCGTGGAAGATCTCACCGGACCGTCTGCACATCTGGCCCGCGGGAGATTCTATGTTCATCGCCATCCCCAACAAGGTAACGCCATCTGACAGCTCATTACGTGGTGACAACGTCGTTCTTCGTCATCGCTGACTGGACCAGGACGGTTCATTTACCTACACACTCTTCATGCCACCGGGTCGCTTCGCCACCTTGGAAGCCGACGAATCCCAGGTCCCTCAATTTTTCGACACAAACTTCCCAGGCGTCCGAGATCACATCTCCGACACGTCCCTAATTCAGCTATTGAGCAAGAGCCCGCACCAGTCGATCATTAGCATCAAATGCAAGCCGTACCATTTCGGGTCTTCTGGCATCATCCTGGGGGATGCAGCGCACACGATGGCCCCTTTCTATGGCCAGGGCATGAACGCGGGTATGGAGGACGTCCGTGTTCTATTTTCCGTACTGGACAAGCACGCGCAGGCGACAGAGGCGGCTGTTCGCGGTGGGGGAGGTGACTCGTCCACCGAGGCTGCGAAGACGCGCAGACTGGCACTGGCAGAATATTCATCCAGCCGCTGGAAAGATGCGCACGCCATCAACGACCTAGCGATGCAGAACTACCTAGAGATGCGAACATCTCGGTCCAGGATATATAGACTTCGCAAGGCGCTGGAGGAAGTAATGCACGTTCGTTTTCCATCTCTCGGATGGCAGACCAGATATTCACGGGTCGTGTTCAGCAACGAGCCGTATGCCGAGTGCATGCGCAGGAGCGACAGACAGGGTCGCCTGCTGAGCATCTCTACGGGGCTTGCTGCCTGGCCTTTTGTTGTTGGGGTGTATTTCGCTTGCGCTTGTGCTCACCACTCCTCGGGGGCAAAATTATGCGAGGCTGTTCACGCTCTCTGGCAGTGGTCTAGCTTGTGGAGGCATTTTGGGGTCCTGCAATGAGTACTCCACTCCGCGAATAGATGTAGTCTTGCAGAACTAAATACGAATACTTCCTTTTTGCCGACCAAAACCAAGGCAAATATCTTAATAGCTAACATTGCGGCGATAGAATTCGAGATCTATCCAAACTATCGTGGCGAAAATAGGACGGGCTGTAGCACCACAGAGAAGGCAGGCCCGGACCGAAGCGGTGGTCACCCGCCTGACGTCGCCAGTCTGTCACGTTCTACTACGGGAAAGAAATAGCTCTATGGCTGCTAGCATGCTACGAGGGATACATCGTTTTATTGATGAACTCCGCGCCGTCGAAGGTCCACTCCGCGAATGGATGGTGCTCCTCATTCGATTGCAGACCACAGACATTCTCGCGCCCGTTGAGCGTCACCGTCGTCATTGTGAAAACCCGATCATCGGACAGCCCTTTGGCCGCGGCAACAAAGGCATCAAAGTCTCGCAGCACCTCGCCGTTGATTTTCGTGACGAATGTTTTCCTTGGCAAAGAATACAGAGCTGCAGTTGAGCCTGCGCGCACATCCGTGATATAGACATCGCGACCGTCGTAGGCCTGGTCAGGGCTGAGCCAGTGGCGGACGGCGAGAGGCGTGGGCTGGACGTAAGCGCCACAAAACTGAACACATCGAGTTGTTTCTAGGTCATCCACTCGAATACTCTTCAACCCGAGGTCCTGCGCTGCGCCTTGCCGCCACAATTGTACAGGTATGGTGCGAGGTTCGCTCACCTCAAAATCTGCCCAGCACGCAGGCAACGCATTGTCCAATGCCAACACGACATCACCCTCCTTCAGCTGGGTGGTAAAAGTTCGTTTTACCATGAAAATGCTGGAAGTGCAGGTCGACTCTGCTACAGATCGGAGAAAGTCCTCCGGCACGTCCATGATCCTCGCTTGACGCATCGAGATGACCTCCATCTCAGCGGGCATCACATGCAGATCGGGGATCGAATCGCGAGCGAAGCGCGACAGCACCTTGGACAAGCTCGCCGCCGCCAGGCCGCCTATGCCGGGCATCCAGATTGCCTGGACCGATCCGTCCGAGCTCACAACTACACCGTCGGCGCCCTGCACCTCGGAAGGCACCTCGATCCCGAGCAGATCCGCATTGACCGGCTGGCATTTGAAGGCCGGCGTGCTCGGACGAGGCGCCGACCGCGTGAGCACAACCGACCGTTGTACGGCGTCACCCCGTAGCAGCTGCTCCGGCCCGCCAAAGTAGACGAGGCTAGCCTCGGAGCCACTGTGCGGCCGGCGGTCACCGAGCGTGACGCCGTCGACACCGCTTGGCGCCGATGAGACGTCATATTGAATGATCGCATAGTAGTGGTGCGCGTGCAGAAAAACGCACCGCGCCGCCACCTCCGCAGATGATCCTAACGTTACTCTAACATAGCATGCCTTGTGCGGCACGACCTTCCTAGAGACGACGACGAGCCCTGCCTCAGCATCAACGACGACGCCCATCCCTTGAGCCAGCGTGGCCGGATAGCCATCCAGGGACAGATACGCCCGGCTTTCGACGTGGATTAAGTTGGTTATGATGGCCGGACGCTGCGCGTGAGGCGAGATTTTGTTCACGTAGTCGATGCGTGTCGACGGCGGCGGCAGGGGGCGCAGATGCATTGTGGCGCTGCGCTAGAGACCCGTCGCCTCGTCCTCAGAGAACACCGCGAAGCCGGCCGGAGCATAGAGTGTGAGGACGGAATCACTGCGTCGATAAAGGCTCTTAAGACGTGCGTAGGTCACCACGACGCTTTGGCCCTTGCGAAACACCATCAATTGATCCAAAAACTCTTCTAGGCTGCGAATCGCTTGCCCGTTCAGACTGTGGATGACCTAGCCGGGCTCGCCGTCGCCAATCATCAGCGGCCCCTCGGATCCAGCAACGTAGACGCCACTGGCAGCCACAGACGCGTTGACGGCTTACACGTATGATATGTCGTGGCAGAAGAGACCCGCAAACGAGACGACCCGTTTTGGCGTGACTTTGTAGAGGTTGACGACGTCGATGATGCCGAGAATCAACTCCCCGTTCTGGAGCAAGCTCACAGAAACCTACTCGTCCACATTCTCGTTGAAAACATTTTTAAGCTCGTTAAACTGGAGCACGGCTGTCCTGTTCACCTCGAGGAGAATATCGCCAGGGAGAATCCTCCCGCAGGATGGACCGCTGGGCAAGACTCTCTCCGCGACCAGCAACCCACCCGACGTCGTGATTCGCTTGCGGTACCTTTCCTCCCAATCCGAGTCTAGTCCTAAGCCCTTGCACTCGTAGAGCGGTCTCATTGTGAACTGACACTGGATGTCGCCTCGGGGAACACCCTAACCCTAGCGTAGACGGTATAGGGTCTACAGAATGGGGCCTATCGGCAGAATAAAGCATATCGCGCCGTCCGTCATCCCCCCCAACACCATCCCCAGCACCAAGCCATCTTCGCCTAAGGCCAGGCTGCCGGATATCCCGCCACTTAAGTTCATATTAGCCATGTAGTAGCTAATATTGAAGTCACTATAGGGCCCATCATACTTTAGGGCATTATAGTCTATTCAGCTGATTGCGCCGTCGATGATACTAGTGGCTTCGCTAGCATTGTTGCCAACCATAAGTACTAGCTGGCCGACTACGCAAACTGTTAGACGTGCCTCCGTACTATTCTATGCACTACTGGTAGATTACCGAAAGCGCCATCTGGGCTTAGGCCTAGGCCGTCTATCTTCGTATTGCAAATGCCCTCCGGGTTGTACTTGAGAAAGGCGAAGTCGTGGATGGGGTCGATGTATAAAGGCCAGCAGGAGATGGCTTCCTAGGCGAAGATGCATAAGCCCTAGAACGGTCCTGGACCGGCCACATGCCGGTTCGTGAGGATATAACTAGAACCCACATATTAGCACACCGACTTGCCATGAGACTCTACAGATGTACCCTCTCTTGGCATCCACGACAAAGCCGGTTGCCTCGCTTATCTCCGCATAGTCCCCGTCAAAGGGAAGCGTGTGGCTGAATTTGATCACCACCACGTTTCGGCTAATCCTGGACGATTCCTTGCGGCTCTGGGGTGCCGGACCCCCCAAGCTCTTGGTCGCTCTCCTGCGAAAAGCCCGTCGGAAAGCCTCACAAAGCATGTTGCCGGCAGCAGAGCAGATTGCTGTAGCTTCATGCTGGTCAACGGACATGTCCGCCCTTCTATATGTGCGACACTTGATGCGATTTACATCAGCTGAGGCACCATTTATGGCTCTTGAACGTTCGAGCGCCACAATCTTGTGCGCGAACAATCTTGCGTGCAAGGCCAGAATTGGCTGGCCATGCGGACAGCACAAAAGGACGCCTGCATCCTACTTTTCTAGCCGGATCATGCGGGCGCGGCTGCGCGAGACTCTGCTCCAAACAAGCATTTATAAGTAGCCGTTGCCCTCGGACTGAGCTGCCAACCTAAGAGACCCTGGCCAGAGCCATGGTAAAGCGCAGATGAAGCTTCTGCTTTGTCTGTCTGCAATAATGCGCCTCACGGCGGCCTCTTACTTACGAGATGCAGCACCCCGTAGCGCAGGTGGCCTGCTGTTCCTCAACACAACCCGGGCGACGCTGTCGACTTCCACGCAGTCAGTGTCGCCCACCAACGTAGAAATAATATCGTCCGCTGCCCGCGGCAACCCCGCCGTGCAACCAACAACCTCCAAAACCCCTACTACTTCGCTCACAAGGCCTGGCTCAAGCAGCACCGCCGTGACGGCACCAACCAGTCCTGGTGGCTTGACCGTAGTGGCAGGCAGCCTAAGCTCGAGCAGCACCCACGCTGTAGAACCGACAAGTTCTGACGCTTTGACTGTAGTACGCGGCAGTCCAGGCTTAACCAGCAGCCCTGCAGCTGAACGAATGAATTCCGGTGACTTGACTATGGTGCAGGGCAGTTCAAACCCAGGCGGCACTCCCGCGGTAGGACCAACAAGTTCCGGTGATTTAACTACTACGCAGGGCAGGGCAGGCCTGAGCAGTGCCCACGCAGCAGAATCGGCAACCTCTGACCACCTGACTACAGTGCCGGGTAGCTCAGGCCTGAGCAGCGATCCCGCCGTGGCACCAACCAGTGTTGGCGCTTCCACTACTGCGCAGGCTAGTCCAAGCTCAAGCAGTACCTACGCGGTAAGACCGACAACGTCCACGGACCTGACTGCAACGCAACCAACTCCAAGCCTAAGCAGCGGCGCCATAGCCGATCCCGTATCCACAGACCTGACTAGAGCATCGTATCGTCCAAGCTCAGCTCAGTTTGAAAGTGAGGGCAGAGCAGGCCCTGCAAGCACGACCACGCGCTAACCTGCACCAGGTCGGTCCACGACGAGCGCTGAGATTGTGAGCACATGGCCCGCGGAGACTCCCGCAGACCCTCAGCCATCCTCTGTCTCTTCTGCCTTACCGACCACACTCGGCGAAACTACCTCAGGGGCGCCGAGAAGCACGTCGACGCTGACGCTCGCCAGCGTGCCCTCCCGCACAACGCATAGCACAGTCACTCAAGACGCCACGTCCCCATCGCGACAGGATCGTGCCTCGGGCAGCGTGAGCACTTCTCTGCCGCCGTGGACAGCGGCGACGGCATCCCTTCCTACTAACGCGTCCAAGCTGCAGACGGCCATGCATGCTGTGGCGATGGATGCGAACACAGCCGTAGAGGGCAGTTCGCCGACCGCCACTTCCCCGACGCCCTCTCCAGACGGCGTTCCTATAAATGTAGCTAAGAACTCGACCACAGTTGGCGGCACGGTGGCCAGCCAGTCCACTAGCCGCACGTCCACGGCGAGCGCTGTTACGCTCTCCCGTGGAGGGGCAGCCGCGACAACCATCCTCACAGAAGCCCCAAGCCCAACACGAGACGGTCCCTCAGGGCAAGTTCAGACGCCGGTGCAGGGACTGCCGCGCGTCATCCTGCCTGGCAGCTCGATTACTCCCTCGAGTGATAGTAGCCTAATTCAACTTAGGTTCCTTTTCCCACTCAACTACGTATTCGTATCGCAGCACCTATAAGCGGCAGCGCAGATATTCGAGGTGCTGCCTGGGGCTTTGGCGCATGGCACGGTCCAGCGTAGCATGGTAGAGGTTGCCAAGCTTATCCCCTACAATACGCAAGCTAGAGTGGGCTACATCACGACCGTGGCAAAGCTGTACTATCTAAAAGCTTTTGTCGGTCAATTGCAGACAGATATCCTCGACCCAAAGTCTGAGATCTATACCACGGGAGAAGACATGCAAAGAAACTTGACGGCACTCATCGACCCAGCCATAAAAATCACAGACGACAATGGCGGGATGGACTGTGCTTCGCAGCCGTGCAATGCCTCGCCGAGCTCGTCAAAGCAGACGGGTATTACTGCGGGGGCCGTGGTGGGAGGGGCAGCGGTCTGCGGCGTGCTGGGCCTGGGCATATTTCAGCTCTACAGGCGGCGTGGGTTAGCTCTGGCAGCGGCGTGGCCATTCGGCAAGCAAAAGAATCGACTCAGCGGAACTCGTATCTCGCGGCCGATCGATTCTGTCAACAGCCTTGGCTGGAACTGGCTAACGGATAGATAATCGTGTTTGCGTTTGGCGTTGTCACATGCACAGTTGGCGAGCGCGGGCGGAAGCATGCGACCAAAAGCGCCATGCTCATCTTGAGAAATAATAGCAGCCTGCTTTGCATGTATTGTAGAGATGCTGCCATGAACGGATTTCCTGGTTATCGCGGAACAGCGCGGATTATACGTAAACAGCATACTGAATTTAGATAGAGCGACACTGAATGCCTTCGACTTGCGTATGATCATAGCATTGGTGCCCCTTTTGCGAAGGTTGGCGGTGAACACGAGTTGTCCCATTGTTCTAGTGGCAGAGTGTGATCCGGCGCTCCCACGGAGGCTGTCCTCGTCGCCCTCAACTGTCCCGCAGCAGCTTTTCGCCGCTTCGGCCGCCATCAGCCATTGCTGTCGTCTCTGCCAAGTTTCGTGCGAGCAGGTCGCTCAGCCCGCCCTTGGAGAGATCCAGCAGGTCGTGGCCGGAATCTGACCTGCACAGGAAACGACAAGCGCCCATATACGTGCTGCAACCCAACGGCATGACTATGCTCGCACCACTGCTGCCTCGCCATGGAGCCATACCCTCGCGAGACTTCCAGCGTGTATTCGGCTTCTTTCGATCTCGACACTCTTCTCGAACAGATCACCGCCCAGGCGAAGGAGCACCGAAGAAGCGGCGAGAACGATGGGCCGCCACAGAGCTGTGGTGTCACCAGGGCGGGGGAGCACCGCACGGCCATAGAGAGTAGTACGCTGCCGGAGAGCTGTGAGATCAACCAGACGGTGGAGCGGCAGCTGATCATGCAAAATACTGAGCTGCGGGAGAGGCTCGACAGCGCACGGGAACACTTTGCCCGTCTATACAATGCGATGGAAAGGGCGATGGAGGTCTCGAGGGAGTTATACGATATTCACTTGAAGGTTGCATATGAAAAAAACATAGAACGGAAGAAAGCCAGAGCTAGCGGGGAGTACTTTTGAATCACATTATTTTTACGCTCACTGTCTACGTGTTCGTGCCGCTCTCGGCAGTTTTGACAGCATCGCCTTCGTGCAGCAAGTCGCGCAGCCTGATGAGCTCCAAAATCACGAAATCCAAAGTGTCAGATATCTGTGGAAGTCGACCACTCCGCATCGATGCGACCGAGGCTGTCTCTGAGTCGGGCAGATAATCGCTACCGACGCTCTCATCGCCGTCGACAACGAAGTCACGGAGGCTGCCCGCGCTATCAACGTCAGTTTCGCTCGACAAAGTCTCCGAGTCGGAGCTCGATTCGCTGTCGCTCCTAAACAGGTTGGCCTGGCTTGCTGGAATGCTATGTCAGAAGGAAGGAGAATAGTGCGCTAGCTGAGACACGAATTGATGAACATACTTTTAGTCATGGTTCTCTGTCTGGCTGTCTCTGCTGCCAAGCTCAAGCCCGAGCAGGAAGAGCGTCGCACTATATGTAGGAGTCATGAGCATTTAGTCGCTGGAGCGGCCGAATCCTACCACCATGGCAGACTACTGCGAATGCGTATAAGAATCTGCTAGCTAGCTGCGCGAGCCCAATGCTGCATTGCTTTCCTCCGTACTATCGCCACGGCCAACCATGGACATTCATGGCATGCACAAGAACATCTACTATGCGAGACAGTTCTTTTCGTTGACCGTCTTGGTGTTGAGTGTTGTCATGATTTTCATGTGTCGCTACACCGGGTTCTTCCAATGGACCTCGCCAAAACAGTCTGAAACTGAAGCCGCGGATGCAGCCATCCATTCCGTGAAGGCTGGTACATACGCGCTCTGCGTCAAGACCGGCCACGATTTCTGTTACCCTATTGCCGCGTTCCTACTGGTCGATATCATGTCATCGCTTTGTCTCTTCCTTTCGCTTATCTTGTTTGCTGTCACCGTCTGCCTAGGTCAGAGGAGTCTAGAAAGCAGGTTTTCCAAATATTCTGTGCTCGCCCAGACGTTCGGGCTCTGGGCGGCGGTGCTCAGTTCTCTTTTCGCTTTTGTGATGTACATAGTTGCCAAGGTGCATCTGCAGGACGGACAACTGGACGCGGGGTTCTCTGTCGAGGGCGGCTTCGCGAGTATCGCGCTGGCTAGCGCTGCTCTAGCTGCTCCCCTCGTCTACGAGCTTTTCGAAAAAAATCCTTTTAGCGATCGGCATGCGATCGATGCCATGTCTGTGAGGAGTGTGGAGTACCGTAGCTAGCCAATGCATGACGACATTTCTTTAAGCTGTCCTCTGCGCGGCGTGTCCGATAAACTGTTTCGTAGTGATGTCCACGTAACGTACAGAGTAGTCTAGGTTTAGCGTCCTCAAACTGATTATAGCCAATTTTGGTCAGTGGCCTAATTATGCTGAGACAGGCGCTCCCGCGCCTGCCCCACCCGCCTTATTTGGACTTTTTACGTCGAAATGGGGGACACTGAACCTGAACTGAAGTGTACCGGTGCGATCGCATCACCTGTCTCCGGGAAGGTGAGTGACGTGCTGGTACGCAAGCCCTCGCCGTAGAGGGTCAGGTTTTGAAACTTGCGGCCGGTATTCAGGAGCAAGAACCGCCTGCAGTCTTCGTCGCGATCAGTGCAGTGGTCAGCCTACCGCAGCGGGTATTTGCTCATGTATGTGCCTGCGGCGCCCCTCAGCAGAGGAACTACCCAACAGTGACCCAAAAGTAGCAGAGCGGACCGGAACGGCTGTGGATACGGCGCAAAGCTGCAGGGGCCTGCAAAAGCGCCGAATTTGCAATCGACGACCATGCGTCCACTAAGCCCTCACTGCTCGGCATGACGTCTAGGGCCTTTGCGGGGGGCCGAAACGGGGCGCGTGGCCCATTGATCTGGCCGGGCTGGAAGCTGCTCCGCATCACAGGGTGAAAACCGGCGCAGGTACAAGCGAGCGGGATGGCACTTTTCGGCGTAGGCCCATACAAAGGCGCTTTAATGTATTACTTCATAGATGCCTTCTTTTTCTGGATTAGCACAGCAGTTGGAAGCTGCGATCAGTGGTGTTTGGCACTGGGTTGAGTGGGGGCTCATTTGGCCATGGAGCGGAGCTGGCCAGGTCTGGTGTTGGAACCAAGAACCGCGTTGAGGAGCGGAAAACGTGTGCACCGAGGAGCCGTGTGCACCGAGGAGCCGCATCCGCTGTGCAGAGTTGAATTGCTACAGTGACCAACAGGGATTCTCTATTGCACTCGACAGTCGGTTTAGCGACGCTTTCTTGCTCGACTTGGTAGAGAATGGAGCCATTCACTACCCTCATCGATTTGGAGCAAATACAGGATTATGGAGGCAAAAAAGGAGCGAACAGCGTATTCTCCGGACGATCTACTCTTGATTGCTAAGCCTTCTATTCCCGATATCGTGAAAGCTACTTCCGTCCTAAGAGAGCAACAATTGGTGCATTCGCGGAGCCGAACTCGACTGCCCGCTTCCCGCTGCAAAGGTATCGGGCACCCGGGAAAAGACCCGCCGCCACTATGCAGTATGCAGCCAAAAACAGCTGCCACTATCATTCCTGGTGTCCACCAAAAAGTGTGACACTGGTGTAGGTATTGGCATGCACCCTTCCGCGAGACTGCGAACCGTTACTGAAAGCAACGCAGAACTTCAAATGTGGAGCGGCGATGCGTGCCCACACGCAAGGTGTAATTCGCCTGCGGACGACGGCGCGGGCTCGTCCCCGTGCCGATTCTACAATAAATGAAGTGAAAGCCCGGCTCCCTGGAAATCTGGAAACCGCCCCGTCATATACAGGATCACGGAGCTATTATCACAGAGGGCAGGGCTCAAGCATGGAAGCCGGCCCAGAAGACGCGGAAGATCAGCACCCCTCGAAAGGCATTGCCGACACAGGCTATTGGGATGCAGCAGGCTGTCGTCATGATGGAGCGGCTGCGCGAGCGCGAATGGAGAAAGCAGCGAGAGACTACAAAGACGCTCCGAGGAGGCTTCTTCGCCTTTTGGACTCGACTGCGCCTGCGCTACACATCAAGACGCTACAAGCCAATGGCGCGGCAGCGATCCGTCTAGAATTGGCAATACCAATCGTAAAGACAATATACCAATCACCTTGAAATATGCGAGCGGAGAAGAATACCTGTAGCCTTTCGTTAAAGAGGGCTTCACTACACTGGCGGAAACCATTGCAGTAGACGCAGGCAAAACCAATACGGGCTCGTCTGAGCGAGGCAGCAGCGAATGCACTGAGTCAACATCGATAAATTCAGATGCAACCACCTTAAGCGTCGCTTGAGAAAAGCAACCCTTAGAAAAGATTGATTTAATACCTACAAGGAGTTGACCTGCCATTTCGACCCTCTAGATGCAGAAACATCTACCCCCTAGCTAGCTATAAATCCGTATGTAACGCAGTCCTTTGGCATGGTCCCTCCGTGATTTTGGACGTGACATTCCTTCTCAATGCCTACCAAGGTGGTATAGCATGTGTCAACGTCAACGTTCCTATTACCGCTGCAATTTTTGCCGTCCAAATTTTTGTAAGCTTCCTCGATGGCCGTTGAAAGCGATGCGGGAGCCGACAGGGTGCTGCTTGACGAACAACGCTCTGCCTTCGAGGCCGTCGAGGTGTCTGGTGATTCGTTCTGGCTGGCTGACGCTCCGTGCCAAAAAGAAACTAAGCTTGCTAAGAACCATAGCCCGTTCATATTAGACACAGGAGAATTTTCAGCTTCAGATGCTCGGCTTCGGTCACCATGGCCAGGTCTATTTATATAGCCCGATGCGTCTCCAGTTTCCTTCGGTTGCCGCCGCCGCCGCCGCCGCCGTCAGTAGAAGCCTTTTCTCGCTTCAGGAAGATCTGGCTTGCCAGAGAGCGGACAGCACTGAATACCAAGCTCATCAAGCGAGAAGATGTTAAGCCATTTAACATAATAGACTCGGCTAAGATGGCAAGGTGAAGACGAAAACCAGCACGTAGGGAGACGCTTTTGCCACAATTTTATGCATTCATACTGTATGTACTTCAGAGACAAATACAGTTCACGATGTGCTACTCATATCTCGTCAGAGAAAAGCTCCTCTTGCTCTTCGTCAGCATCTCTCACACCCCACCGAAGTTTGTCGTCATGCTATAGACGAGATATCTCTTGCGTGATATGCGCTCTATCAGATTCTAGTTGCTGTTTTTCGGCTCGAAGAGCTACAACCATCCCCTCTACATCAGACAGGTCTGTCTGCAGCTTTTTGAGTTTAGCGTGTTGCGACTTGACGGCCACCAGCTGTTCTGACGCGAGATCTAGCAGTCTTTTCAGCTTCGCCGCCCCCTGCAAGCTTGTGCAATCATATGCCACGGTCATATTGCCTAAACAGCCGCCAGCGACTGCCGTCAACTTATTGACGTTGACACCCAGCGTCTTCAGGCTGTCCCACATGTCTTTTGTTGTGACGGTGGACCTCGAACCTGTCGGTAGTGCGAGCAGAGCTTCGGGGACATCAGCGCTGCATGGGGATTCCTGCGAAAAGAAAATAGATAAAGTGACGGCGAAGCTTACTAGGGCGGTTTCCATTGCAGAGCGAATTTTCGAAATACTTCCTATTAGGTCTTGAACTGCATTAGCAATGCTCATGCGCTTATGTACCAACAGGTACGCGACCCACCAGAGGCATTGCCAAGGGGGCCGATGAGCAGCAGCTTTAGGCTACTAGGAATGAGTTGACCATTTCTAGCCCAGCTGCCTAGTTTTTGAGTTCAAGTTTTTCTTCGTTAGATGCATGAACCGCCGAGATAAATAGCCATGCTTAAATCATCGCGCACAACAGGACATTAAAACGCACGGAGTCCTAACCACCTGTACATACGACCACAGCACAGTAAGGCATAGCGCAGCAACATCATAGATCTCATAAAAATCTGAACATCAACATCACCAAGTTTATAAATATTAGCCCTTAGCTCACCGCTTCTTTTTAAGTAGTAACTTCGGTCATCGCGTTATAGCGAGGCCTATGCACCTTCGCCACATCCGCGCTGGTAACCGCTGTTAGCAGAGGTCTAAGGGCTACTTACATAAAACACAGGACGGCTGCGAAATAGATCTATATTACGCTCTGTCTGTGGCTAGCGAGAATTGTTTTCTTAGCGACAATATGGTGGCTTTTTTAGCTCACACTAAGCTTATTTTTCTTTGCACTAATTTAATTTGTTGCGTAGCTAGTGGTTTGAGATAGTTTGAGCACTTAATCAACTAAATGCGACTTTCGACGCGTTAAATACGGGAGTAGTAAATAATACAGGTCCTATTTTAAACAAATATTTGGAAAAATGATCGTGACTCCCTGGGAAATCAGCGTCCTGGGACCGCCGCGGGTCTCCCAGGAAAGTGGCATCTCGGGAAACGGCACTCCCTGGAAGTTACCATGCCGGGACAGAAACGGCGCTCTCAGGAAAGCAGCATCCTGGGGCCGTCGCAGGCCTCCCAGGAAGGTAACATCCCGGGACAGAAACGACTCTCCCAGGAAAGTACCGTTTTAGGACAGTCGCGGAGTACAACCCTGGGACGGAAAAGTCCTGGGACAGCAGCCTATAAAAGAGATCAGAAGCGCATCGAGTCTGTGCGAGAAACGACATCTTACAAGGAACCATCAAACCAAAGCATTAGTATGGACTTCTTCAATCAAGATGTTACCAAGCTATCTGCGTGGCAAGCACTGTGGGCACTTGCTTGGCCCAACGACGAGTGGCACAAGAAAATGCTCGGCAAAGATCTCGTCCCAGCTTTAGGTGGCTTCGATATCCACGTTTTCAAAAAAGGAAAAATTACTCTCGAAAACACGCAGGAATTGCGACTTGTCCTGGGTCTCGTGCGCCAAAAAATGGATTGTCCAGAGTACGCTGACAAGAATGCACTTGAGGACCTTCTACAGTCCCTGCGACGCAACGATGGAAAGGAGCCAGTATTCGACAAGGAAAAGTCGGAAATTTTCATCCCCGGGAGCCCGAATATTCGGATTTACATTGGATTGCACCAGGGGGAGCTATGGCCCAAGCTGCTCGAGGATCCGAGTGCTTTCATCTCTGACGAAGGGGAAAGACCAGTAGGAACTAGTCTTGTGTACTATTCTGATGCGGAACAGAAAGTCCATGTGTTGGCGGAGCCATATGTGGAGGTTTTCAGAGATGGTTCATTCGTTGCCGATTTTCCTGAGAAGCTGTGCGGCGAGGATCACGCTGCATGGAGCGTACACAAGCCTTTCGCTGGGTAGCCTCCAGCAACTACTGGCCGTTTTTGGCTCACAAAATTGTTATAAAGGGAGACCTCTTTCCCCCCTTCTTTTTTCAGATAGTCTAGTAGTACAAAGCAATCACAAAGTCAAGATGGCAGCAACAAACAATAAGATCACGAAGGAAAGGAGCGAACAGCGAGAGCAACGTATGAAACGCAAACAAGAACTTACTGCAGAAGTCCAAAAACAGCAACAGCTATATATCGCGGCCAAAAAAGCAAAGAAGAAGTCTAGTACGGCGAAAGAAGCAATGGAGGAGGCGCAAGCAGAGCTGGACAGAATTCTTGCAATGGAGCCGATGGATCTCGACGATCCAGGGGAACATACGGAACCACGACAAGAGCCGTCGGAGCTCAAACTGTTGCAACAGCAGCGGCAACAGCTAGACGATCAAGAAGCAAAACTAAGGAGCAAGGAGGGCAGAGAAGCTCCTCAGCAGCAGCAGAATAAAGAGAAAAGTCTCTTTGTCGACAGTGATGATTGTTCTAGTTACGAATCCAACGTCGTCATACCTATAGAGACCTCCGGAAGCCTGTTTGGTACCACTCCACCCGATGGGAAAGATCTATGCTTTACCAAGCGTGGGCGTGGTTACTATATCATTTATTAGCGTGGGCCCAATCGCGGCAATAGGGTGTATAAGGCGAGGAGGGCATCGCTAAGGACTTGCGAAGACCTAGAGCTTAAGCGCGTGGTTAATTAGCGACCTAAGCCTGGAACTTTTGAGTTGACTAGTATCTAAGGCGTCGTTGTAGCACCTAGTTGCGACTACTAGGTTTTGCTAAGAAAGAATTAGAAGGTTGAGCACAAAATGGGTGTCCTAACACCAAAGTATCCGTGGTTCTAAGTAAAGATCTAATACACCGTAAAAGGGGATTATAATAAGAACGGTAAAACGAAAAAACGCTTAGCCTTCTTCAGTCGTAGTGCGCTAGGCTAGATTTTTCTAGACAGTCACGGTGTCCTCACTCTCGACGAGGAATTGTGCTTTAATAATAATGTGATTTTAGAAGAAGGCACGTCCATCCTAAAGCTAGATCTCGCTATTCTTTAGGCCTATATCCTAAACTAGGAGAACTATGGTAAACCTTCTAGTAGGGCTAGGAGCTCTCGCTCGCCTACGGTCTAGTGCTATAGCACGCTGGCGCTTAACGCAACTAGGGGCGATAAGGACAGCTCTGCCTCGGCGAAAGAGAAGAATGTAAAGACGGTCGCGTTCGCGGCGCCGGCGTCGCGTAATAGTAACCCTCTAGGTGCCGCTCAATCGGCCAAGGAGGCGGCCGAGTATGCTGAGTTTCTTGCTTGGCGCAAAGCTACTGCGCAAGGTGACCCACCTATGCATCCAGATATAGTGGCAAACAGGGCCGCGATGTTTGGTAAGCACGCGTCTGTCAAGGAGGAGGAAGAGTATTAATAAAAAATGTTTTTCTACGCATGTTTTGAGTATTCTTCTATTCTTCTTACTAAACCAATGACGACCATGCGGCGGCTTGACATGGGTCACACTAGAATGTAGAATTAAGTTGTAAGAAGAAGAATAGTTCAGTGCCAGAATTCCATAGCAACGATTAATGATCCATTTGTCTCCGCCTCCATACTATTGTCATCCTGCTGGGTTTTACACAGCCAGATTGTAGTGGACACCTGCCAGGAACCCATCAAGACGAAGTCGGGGGCTTCACTCAATACACTGCATCATGAACGGCCTACCACTAATCTATTTGCTAGCCAGTGAGGGAGCCCAGTCGTGCGCTTCTTATTAACTCGGCCGATGTAGGTATACATATTAAGATAACTATAGCACAATACAACATAGTGTCTTTATCATCTATGGTATCTATGGTATCTACGACGATGCCGACGACAACCGCCGAGACCGTGGTGATCCCCGAAAACGCTACGTTGCGGAGCATAGTAGCTACAAGACTTCTTAGAGATCTATTTTATCTTATGTAGACTTTAGCTGAGTTTCGCATATAATTCTGGAAACTAACGTGGGACATTTCGGCATAGCGGCGATAATAAAAGGACTATAGATAGTTACTAATCGAGTGTCCAAAAATACGACGGACTAGGCATTAAATAGCCTAGGCTATTGATGTCCTGCCGCCCCCGATTGAGTCTCACTGAGTAAGACGCATTTGCTCACTTCTATAGTGGCTTAGCCATTTTATTCATATAGCAATCTAGTATGGTACAAAATCGTGTTAATATCATACGTAGTAGCGTCTATGGCAATCGCTAATATAGTATTAATCCTAGAAGCCGCTGCGCTGTGGAGACAGTCTTCTAAAGCGATGAAACCTATTACGCCATCTGCACTTATGGTGGCTAGAAAGTGGCTGCTATATAGTCCCTTCGCCTCTCTCTGAACGTTTTCTTTGTTTGGCGATTCCACTTGGCCTAGAACGCGCCACTTTGACTTTCGGAGCTCTATGAATACAACATCATATAATTGTTGTTAGAAAGCGATAGGCTCCCTATCTTAAGCGCGATCACTAGCTTCCTCATCTTCCTCTAACTCACTTAGCTATAAAAAATCTCTAGAATCCTTAGGCATAAACATTTCCTAGGATTCTATCCGCTCTATTCTTTTCTCGCTGGCCGGGTCCGCCGGAATATCAAAGAGTATGTGACACAGCGTCTATAAGCGGAAGAGCATTGTCATATACTAACCGTATGGCGGCGGTGATTAGAGGATAGACGCATCCCACTCGCTTAGGTGCTCCTTGTCACGCTTATAAGAAAGTAGGTTAGGAAAGCCTAAGACGTATCTAAGCCTCTGCGGAGTATTGCTAACAAGTTTGCTGGGTAGCACAGGGCGCAGCACCTTAGGTACCCCCCGATACACCTCTACTATAGCGTCCTAAATACCCTTAAAATGTGAGCTGTTAGCTCTAAACACAGGTGGCTTGCGCGCTCGAAGTAGCGTATGTTTTGCTATGAGCTTCTCTGTAGGTACTCGTCTTAGTTGCGTAATCTTGTTAGACTTAAAGCCCAACTCATATGCAAGCGTCGTAAGGGCATAGAGCCTCTCCTCATCTGGTCCGCTAGGTCGCTGCTTGGCGAGGAGACTACTCTTCGATCTTGTTGAGCCTCGCGGTAATTTAGTGTAGTTTTGTAGGAGAAACCGCTATAGTACTTATCTTATAGTCTCAAAACCGGACGGCTTATTATATGCGTCCCGTAAGATCGAATCGCACAATTCTTTGGGCGTTTTGTCTACGACGTGGTATATATAAGGTACAAACTGTTCTATAAGTTTAAGATTGTTGAAGAAGGTGTTAAGAGAGTGAATCATTGTCAATAGCAGTTCCCTTAGGCGCCTGAGTAGGCCGGCACGCTACTGCGGCTTCGCGTTAGGGAACAAACATCTATCTTCAATGAGCGTGGCGATCTTAGATGAGTCGCTCTTGGAATACCTAGGACATTTGCCTTCTAAGAAGCTCACGTCGGCCGCGGTCAGCGTCTCGCCGTCGGCAATCAGCTCCTAGGTCTTCCTAATATGCTCCTAGTACAACTGCACCTACTTCGAAAGAGTCAGCTGGTGGGCGCCGACATCCTACTGCACATTACCTTAAAATTCTAGACGCTAATGACTTTATGCATCATTTTCAGCTAAAACCTGGTCCGCATAGCCTTTAGGGCTAGAAGGGGATTGAGCGCGGCTATATACTTAGGTGCTTTTTCGATGAGTTGCCTCGCGTAGTCTTGGGCATATTTCGTGGAGAGCCTAGTAAGCGCAATCTTCACACCCTTCTTATCCTTGTTCAGCGAATAGTGCCGGAGATCGCAGTAGGCAATCGTGTCTTTCTGACGCAGTAGCCACTCCGGCGAGTTAATATTCCCTTGTCCTTGGGGCATTGTCCTAATGAAGATCCCAGTAGCTACCCATAGCTGGTTGGGATAGCAGTAGTTTATATTGTAAGCGCGCTGTAGCCAAAAACTGCTCCTCCACTTAGTACAAAATCTAATGTAGTCTAGTACTAGGCCCTAAACGGACATGCAATGGGCAAAACCATGGACGAGAGACCCCTCACGCAGTACTAGGTTGGCGAGGATGGCTATAGTGTTTACGATGGGGACGATGGCTACGGTGGCAACGAAGGCAAACATGGCAGACGTAGTGGGCAGCACGAGTGCGCAAGCGACGTTCATATTGAGATTTCCCCTGTACTACCTATAAGGCGTATAGCGCCGCCTAGAGTCGCCCGCTAGCCCATGGCTGCAATAAGGCGCAAATAAGAGCCTACTAAGGTGAAAGAAGTCGTAGCGCTCCGCGCTCCTCTTGAAGAAAACCCGTGGGCGAAGAATCGATACAAGAAGGCCTATGTCACCTAGGATTTTGATGGCGACGCCACCGTCGCTGTGGGCGCCCAGCGTGTCGTGCTTATTAGGCAGTTTCCCCGTCTAGATTAGCATACTATTCAATTGTACCTATAGCTTCGACATAGAAACGTCGTCGAGGTCGTAGAGGCTTTCGACCACTAAGATTTATATTATATAGTGATGGAGGAGATAACACTTTGTCTGCACCACTTCGTTCGCTGTCTAAAGCTTCCCAGCGATAAGCAGCTGCGTTCGATTCTTATCTAGGCATGATCCCTAAGCCCGCACATGGCACTCCCCCTGCTTACAGTTGTAGGTACTGGATGGGCTGATTTTCCTTCATTCTGCGCATCTGGGATACGGCGGCCGTACATATAGGAACGGCCTTAAATGTAGGAACGACCTTCACTGTAGGAACATACTCATGAACCGCCACAGACATGTAAAGCTAGGTATGGCCCCCTTATTGCGACCGCAGAAACGACGTGAGGTCTAACTAGTGAAGTGAACTAAGAAAACCTCGTCCCCTTGACGGGCGAGATTAAGGCTCGTGACGCGGCCGCTGTCGGCGAGGTTGCGCTGCACCTGATGCAGAAGGACGCCGGGCTGGGAGTTTAGGATAGCGCTCAGTGGCATGCGTTCTTGAACTTTGTCGCCCATGCTGCCAGTGCCAATAGCGTCGCCTAGCTTCGTGGGGTAAGTACACCATGCGGATCGACCAAACATAAGCTAACTTTCAAGGATCTAATTCTAGCCAACATATCCCTAGGCTATGAGCGGTCTATTGTTACTCTCTATTATACCGCTAAGGTGGCTAGCCTAAAACTCTATAAGATTACGGAGGATCCTAGTAAGACTTTACTATTATAGCCTAATATGACTGTGCTAAGTCTATATGAAATATATGCTATTATCTTATTCGCTGCCTTTACCTTCCTATTGTTTTGTCGTCCGCTTATAGTAGTCTACTGTTTTATGGCGCCGATGTCGCTTCGTTATATTATTTATAGGCTGCAGTTTCGTCGGCTGGTACGGCAGCACTCCCTCGTTGGCCTATTCTACACTTATAAGGTTCTTACGTACGCATTTATCTTTGCTTTGAATGTGGCTATTCTCTCGCTAGAAACTACGAGAATAGAAACCTTAGCCTTCTCTGTGCGGCTCGCCACACTGTCTAACGCTGCCGCTTAGGCTAAGTACCTTGCGCTTCTGAATCTGACCGTCACCTATATCTCCCTACACCACTATGGCGTCGCAGATGTTTTTAGATTATCGCTGCAATTGTTCTAGTAGGTCCATTGCGTGGTGGGCTTACTGTCTTTAAGCCTCATTTTGTTCCCTATCTCCGTAGCGCTTATGGACAATCCCCGCAGTTTTGTGGCGACCGATGAGGGTCGAATTAGGATCATAGTGCGTATTCCACTAGGCCAACTGTACTAAGCTCCTTCTTACTCTTTAGGTTATTGCCTACATAGCTGCTCTCGTAGTGGCGTTGCTCGCTAAACTAGTTATGTATAAGGTCTTTCTTAAAATGCATAAGATCTCTATAGTATTGCTTATGTACTTACTACTAAGCTAAGTGCTTGCGGATTTAAGCTTTAGTAGGTTGCCTCTGTATATCTACAGCGGCGTCGTGGGTCTCTTAAACGCGTTCTTTATATGTTGTTATGGTTACTACAATTTTATAGGATTAGAATAGCCGCGTCTAACCTACTCCGAAATTATGGCCTCAAGAATCCATAACCAGAGATGGCTTCATCTAAAGCTTAAGGTGCCCCAACGAGTGCACATAAAGCCTAGCCAGTACATTAGCATATGGATCCCTAGGGTCCAGCTCTTATTAAGCCATCCCTTTACCCTAGTGACGACGGCCGGTAGCAAGGGAATAGTATTTCATATGTTTGTCCAGTCATAAAGCGGAATAACGAAAACGCTAGCTCAACCGCTTACTCCATCCGCCACAGCCGCCGACGAACTAAAGAGGCAGACAGTCGTAGTGCGCCTTAACCAGAAGGGAGCAATTGTTCAGACGAAGCAAATAGTCGATTAGAGCTAGTTCGTCCTACGATTTGCTTTCTTCACCGGCCCTCATGGTCAGAGCGTGGATCATAGAAAGTTTATAACTATAGTTTTAGTTGCTAACGGCTTTAGTTACTAGTCTCTAGACAGATACTTAGAAGATATACTATGGACTACGCGCGTAGACATAAGGACACAAATAATTATACTAGTCTATAAAGGCAGAACGCGTAAGTTACATCTTAAAAGTCTTAAGGTACACTTATCTAACTATGTAGAAAGTAATTATAATAGAAGAGGCGATAAATAAGAGACTAGGGGATAATACGGATAATCCTAATGGTAGTATAGTATGGCGACCTACCACCTATTGATATAGAGGCTAATTCTAAACATAGAAAAGGCGTTTATGAGTGGTTTTCTACCTAGCTGACCTTAGGAAAGACGCATTCTAAGACGATAGTTAGTTTAGCGATATGGATAAGCTTAGTAGGACGAAGAAATCCTAGCCCCTGGAGCGTAGGGAGAAATCAATGGCCACTAATAAACCAGACAAAGTTCCTTAGCATAAGGTTAGCAACAAAGGCCATCTTTCTTTCTTGCTAGAAGCACCTCTTCTTAAAGATGTGGTAGAAGACCCCTACGCGTTTGAGACTAGCGTAAAATACGCAACGAAGTAAAGCTCTTTTGACTACGGCTCTGCAAACGGAACCGATACCTTGATCCTAGCGTCGGCCGAAAAGCAACTCATTGATGAACTGAAATAGGCCGTGGCCACTTCAAAGAAGAAACTCCGTCTACATGTGCTGGATTTTATCCCCGCGAAGTCTCTAGAGCGCAGTGACGACGAGTTTGAAGTTCGCTGGGTATAGTCGCTAGCCAGCACACTGGGCTGATGGGCTTCTAGCCACAACGCAGAGACAATAGCCAGCTTAAGCGCCGGTGGTGCGGTCGTCGAATAACTCATAGTAAATAGGAAGGAAACAAATATATAATAGATTAATTTAAAGAATATATTATTAGTGTCTTAAGCGAACTGCCTTCCACCGACCGCGCCCCACTAAAATACAGCGCCTAAGGCCTCTAACTAGCGATTATGTCCTTGTAAAGACGGTGGACGCCAGACACTAACAATGAGGTGAAGTGTCCATCCACATAAGGAAAGGCACGCGTCCGCGCAAGGCCACCCTTCTATAGTGAGAAGTTGCTTAGCCTACCTACTCCACACCGGGGGGCCTTTTATATGTTCATAGGCAGCTATAAAAGGCTAATAACAGCAAGAGCCCTTAAATGCCCTACCTCTGCCTAAGCTAATAGTCGCTTATGAGAGTGTAGCTGGACAAGTCTTCGTCTAATACCCAGCCTAGGCAGAGATATCCTTCCCAGAGAACTGCATAGTATACATCGCCGAAGGCGTCTTCATAGTGTCCAATTACGTCCCTAATCGTCTTATATGCCAGATCGCCAAACTATGGTCTCTAATTAATATTGTACTAGAGCTTAAGGCAGGTGCCCTTGTTAAGAACCTAGAGCAGCGCTAGCGGAGGCAGTGAGCAACTAGTCTCATCTACTATCTTAGCTAGTACACCCCTAAATACATAGGAGGAAATTTCAATTGTCAAAAGCACCTCAAGTAGGTATAGACTAGAGGACCAAGGACAGTTAATGGGCTGCCTTCGAGGCAGATTGTTGTGGAAAGTCATCGTACGTAATAGAAGCCTACGCCATTTACGAACCTATAAGATAAGGGACTAGACCACGATGGGCAGCAGTGGGCTACTATATCCCTTTATACTTATATGCTATAAGAAGGGCAGGCGTAAAGCGGCTAATTTCGACCGTCTTAGGGAGCTTATAAGCAGGCTTGCCCTAAGTCAAAGTGTCTTAGCTAAACCACACGCTAGCCATATTATAGACTAAATAAGCCTCTCTAGTTCTACTCCGTAGGTGGTTGTAAGTACACTGACGTCCATCTAGAGCGAGAACGTTGCTCTACCCGCCTATACCGCCAGCTGGCCCTCCCTCGTGCCGTCTGACATACCTATGAGCCTAACAACTGCTATGTCTCCCGCGAATGGGGGCCCTAATACCACGAAAAGCGCGTCCGCGCCCTCTAGTGCACCCCTCTGGCCTGGAAATAGTTCTTCGGTCACTGCGTTTCCTTCCTCAGCACCTTCGGCATCTTAGACATCGTCGGGGCCGCCGGTGCTAACCATGCCACTGGCCAACACCGCCTCCGGCGCTGGGATGAGCTTCCTAGCTGTTACCCTCGCTGCTGCTACCCTGGTTTTTCTTGCACCGTATGGACTATAGATATGCTACCCACTACATAAATAGCGTAAGCTTTAGCATGCTTGTGTCCATCTAAAGGCATATCCTAAAGAGGCTGCTAGTTGTCTTGCTTTCGGCAGTTCTGCGTAACAAAATCGTGAATGAGACCGTGAAAGATCCGCGTTGATAGCTTCTGTTCCATCTCCAGAGGCCACCGTCACATGAAGCACACGCCACTCTCCCCGCCTTCTGGGTAGGCGTAGTCCCCTGGCAGATCCAAACTACCATCGCCGCATCGCCGTATCGCCGCATCGCCACGGAGACGGCGTGTGCCATGGCGCGGGTGCAACCGGGCATCGCCGATTACGCATCACGCCAGCGACTGGGTGCTCACCTCCGTCGCAACTGCTCATCCCTAACTCCAGCAAGCGGCGTGCCGCATGGAACAAGGCGTCCAGGCACATGCATCCGTCGGATTGCACACTCATCCGCGAGAGGCTTATGAACTGGAAGAATGGTTAATGCGAGCGCCAGGTCTGATTGATCCGAGTATAAATACTGGCATCTCTGCCGACAAACTCGAGTGAGGCCACAGAACTTTCTCACCTCGGACAACTGCACACAACAACCCTGGCAACAGGCTCATACGCAAATCCCATCGTGGTAGATTATGATGAAGCTCACGGCGCAACCAAGGCCAAGAAGAGCACGCCGTGACGGAATTAGCGCAAAGCCCCGGGCATTCGAAGAACTTTCGCGCAATAAGATGACTAAGTTGGCTCGGCGGAAGCTGGCGCGCTTTTAATTCTTTTCCGAGAGGTCTTGCTGCATCTACACCGAAGACAAGGGTTGCGCTGAAACGTGCTAGAATCACAAGATGTGCTATGACTACGACGAAATCAATTGCCAAATTAGACCGCGCTATACTAATCGTCTAGCCAATAAGGTTAGCGCCCGATGTAAGGTGCTTTAAGTGGGCGACAGAGGATTTGGGTTCTTCGCCAACGAACTAATACATTATTCATAGTTCATAGCGTAGTACACCAGAGAGGTTATTATAATAATTAAGTGGTTAAGAGCGCTACTGCTTAATATACAATGGCCGCTAGGTTAGTCCGTCTCTACTAGTCTGAGATGAGCTATGCTAAAACGCAAAAGGTGTATTACGTGATGCGCATAGGGGACCTTGCCTATAACGTAACTAGGTTCGGCAGTAGAGCTTGATTTCTGAACCACCACTGCGACCCTAATTGTGTTATGCAAAAGCGGATGGTTTCTAGAGTACTGTGTTTATTCATTTTTGCTAAGTGGGATGTGGAGGCTAGCGAGGAGCTCACGCTAGACTATAATTTTAATACGTTTCCTAGGGCTAAAAGCTAGCCTTACCTCTGCGGCGTAGAAAGCTATTATGGCTTTCTCGGTGGGTGAGCGCAATATTATAAACATAGTAGATATGAGTCGTTTAGAATAGGAAATAAAATAATAGAGCTAAAGCGAATTGTGTGTGATATTATTTCCCTTGCACTTCCTCCTAAAACTAATATAGAAACTTATATTAAAGATAGTACCCTTCGCCTATGTAGTTCAGCTCAATAGACTTTAGGTTGCTAAGGTGCGTCTAGATAGCCTGCTTAATATTAGCCTAGAACACGTCTATGTAGGTCGTGGGATGAAAAGTAGCCCTAGGAGTAGCCCTAGATAGTGGCGTGTTAGCCTTAAATTCGTATCTGCGTCGCTTCGGGGGGCCTTCGCTAGGCCTGGGATAGAGCTCTGAGGCGCCCTATGATATCGCCTAGATTTTGGTCTAGTTGTCTTATCCTAGCGCCACTTCGTCAGCCGTTTTAGGCGGAGCAATCGGAGCAATAGTGGAGGCGGAGTCCTAGGCACCTGCTATGGTAGCTAGATTAGGGCTAGTGTGTTGACGACTTCTGCGATCGGACAGCTGGTATTCTAGTGGCTATGGAGTTTTATTAGGGCTTATTAAAGCACCGGCGTACGCTATGTTGTCACTATTGTGAGGACTAATCTTCAATGGATTCCTAGCTTCTTAGCTAGTGTGCGAAAAGCTGCCTAGATATGGGTAGCATGAATAGGAGCCAGATTCGTCGGGGGAGGATAGCATTGTCTTAATCTTATAATAATTATGTGGTGAGTTTTGTGATAAATGATGACTTTGTGATGATTTGAGCAACAAGACAAAATTCTAAAAAGTTCATCGCCGAAGTGCACTACACATCTTCCGTATAACAGTTTAAGTAGCTTGGGTGTTTATAACGTAAGCTTATTTCCTACACCCCTCCTAGGTGCATCTTCGTCTTAGAAGGCCTGCGAATATAAACTATCGCTGATGATAGACGCCATCGGGGTGTCAGCAACTGCTGGACCTAGCCTTGCCGCGCTATGACCAGGCACTGGTGTAGGGTAGCTTATGTTACACATCAACTACCCATCAATATTTTCGCTATAACTAACGTCAGTGGACATTTGCTGCTGAAGGCCGTGAATCTTCTGCGCCAAATTTGGCGTCCGTTGGCCCCTGCCATCATGGAGAGTGATAAGGCCTACCCGCTAGCGTCATTGTCACAGCGCTAGCCCAGAGAAGCTTGCCACCTAGAATTGGATTCTAGAGCTCAACACAGCCGCTTGTTGCTGCCACAAGATGAACGCTATGAGGGACGCATTCTGCCGGCCACTGCGGGAGTCGTAGCTACGTTGGAGCACAGTTCAGGCAAGACGAGGGACTGGGTCATATAGCTTGACGTATGTGGTCTACATCTTTCTTGCTTCATAAGCAATAGGCGGCGACTAATTTCTCTTAGAAGCGTTAGAGCTAGGATGGCCTCTCCCCAACAGAGTAACGTAGATCGTCGGCGCGAGAGAGACATCTGCCGCTAAGTATTATTAAAGCACATAGGTGAGGCCGCCTCCGCTAGATTCGACTGCAGGATGCTGAACGCGAGTTGGTGAGCGGGTGGGCATCGTAGTCAACCCATCTAAGGTGCGGCTAAGCCCTTGGCCTTAAGATGGCTATAGCTAGAAGCCTTGTCCTGGGTACGAATGCGGTTTCTCCCTGCTTTTTACGAAAAACCTAAGCGACCACTTGATTAGCACCTACTAATTTCTTTCGCGATAGGTAGGAAACACATTCGAGGCTATTCCTATAGAGGTGGGTGCGGAAGACACCAACCTCCTAACACTAGTAAGAGGACGTCCTATGGGCAGCGAGTATTGAGCGCTAATAGTTTCCTCGACCGCGCGGCGATCCGTGGGATTCTCTGCTGAGATTAATCGGCTTTATTAGGAAAATGCAGCTCTTATAGGGCACGTCTAGGAGCTGTTGGTTCTTCTATAGAATAAGACCAAAAGCAAGCTCTATATTAAAAAAGAGAATAAGGAGCTACGTAAAAGTCTAAAAGTCGCTAAGGACGGACTAAACAAACGCGCCAAGAAAGTAAGATATTGCTAAACGTCGTTGTTAGCATGCTTTAATGAGCTAGATAGGACAGTGCCTATTTTAGCCAAGCTTCGTCGCATCGTAGTAGAAGAGACGGCGCTATAGTGAGGCCCTCAGCTAAGGACATTATTATTCAAAGAGTCGTCGATGTTTTCCTTATCAGGTAAGCTACCCACCTTCGTCTAGAACTCATAAACTAATAAACCCCAAAACGACTGCCACCGCCTCCTCTCTATAATTATGGTGATTTTACGCCGATGATGGCTTGCTAGTGTCATCGGATGTGGCCCAGCCTAGTGCATGGTGCCAGATGGTCACGGAGAAGCCAACGCGTGTACTAGCACGTGTTGGCATTACACAATGCTCTAACCATCGCGTGGTAGCGATTATTGTTCTATGTGCACATCGTCCGAAAGAGGGCGCTAAGAATATAACTAATTAGTAGTAAGCTAGCCGCTTTAGTAGCCGGTTATAACAGCGACCTCGTAGGTAGTGAAGGCGAACGTAGGAGAGAGAATAGATATAGAAATAGTTAGTCGTAATTTTTAAATAGCATAAGATTATTTAGTATTGCTATATAGCGCTATTGGGGATAAGATCTAAACCTAAGGGCAAGAAAATGAATAGGGTCCTGAGGTCTATAATTCTGCATCCACTGACGAAGATTAGAGTCTTAGGAAAATTAACTATCGCAGCGATGACTTATGACCGCATAGCTGCCTACATTAATAGCATTATCACTAACACAACCCATACTACTTATAGCGGCACTCGCTGTAGATCTAGGAGATACGCACGCGAGATATACTATGGATTCGCGGCCTTTGTTTCTAAGGACTAGGGAGCTAGTCTCCGTATCATCGATGATGTAGACAGTCTTCAGCCAGTCGCGTAGGTTGCTACTAAGCCAGACGATGTCTTTGTCTCTAGTCGCGGCGACGATGAGCTTAAGCTACGGCTCATTAAAATGGTTCACGTCTTTTCTTATGCGGAATAATAATCTATAAGAAAGCGGCGCCAACTAGGCTATTGTTAGTATATCATCGAAGTAGAAGAGCAGTAAGCTCGCCGCGAATACCAATAAGATGAGCTACCGCTTCGTGGCTCACTATAGAGACTTTGAATAAGGATGAAGCTAGTCAGCAGGTCTAGAGGCAGACATAATGGGCATTAAGAGAAACGTGGAAGAGGAAATAAATTGATTACGTTAAGATAGGCCACCGACATCCCTACGGCGAATAGGCCGCCGAGCCAGAGATGGGGAACTATAAGCCTAGCCAGCGAGGCCTGCTCGGTGACCCGCAGACGTGCCGTTAAATTAAACTACGCCCCTATATCTTCTGCCTTTCTTTTCTTCTCCCGTCCCTAATCGCCCATGTCTTCTAGCTGCTCTGGGCGCTGGATGTACTAATAGAGCGCCGATATCACCTGCCCACGCTTAGTGTTTGACGCCGCTAGCAGCTGCGCTTGTTTCTGCGCCTCCGTTAGAGTTAAGTCTTACATGGAGATGTGCCTAGCTTTCTCCACTAGGGCGTCCTTAAGCAGGTCCGTTTCTCTTTCTAGAACCTCCTTCTCTATAGTGGACTCATCTAGCTAGTTGTGTAGCTCCGCTATTAACTAGTGTAGTAACTTGTTCTACTTCTATTCCTAGCCTAGCCTAAGCTCTAGGGTCTAGTATATCTTATGCAGACGAATGATCTTAGAGGCAATGTTCATGCTTAGTTGGTTAGCTAGGGGGCTTAGATAAGCTGAGGGGCAAGGCGGGGTTAATGTAGCCATCTGCCAGCCGCGAACCACCACCGAAAGTTACTACGGAGCATAAAGTGCCCCCATCGCGCCTTAAACTATGCTAGAGGCATATCGCCTCTATTACGAGCGGCGATATATTGACCAGCGACTTCTGTGACTATCTATTGTGTGCTAGTGGCAACTAAAATTAATCTAGAAAAACGACACCATAATACTACCTATGAGTTTAACCAGCTGTGGCGTGAAATCAAAGCTAATGGGTGCAGATTAGTATACTCCTTCTTAACGAACTAGACAAACATTAGCAGCTTAAGTCGGTGACCCTTATATACTACTACTCTAACGAAACAGTGTCTTATGAATAGATAGCTAGAGATAGGAGGCCTTCTAACTGCTGGATGACGGAAGACGGCTAAGTGTACCTACTAGTGGACATCGCGTTAGTACTACTAATAGAGTTCTTCTACCACGAGGTCATATGGTGTCCTAAGGAGAAGAGGATTTAGTACATTAGGATTAAGTAGCTAAAAGATATAAATAGCCGTAATACTTAAAAGATAGTGATCAAGGTCAATAGCGAAGAGGTTTTAGTAGGTGAAGAGCATAGGCTAGCATGAATGTGGACCTCTGAACGTTTATATTTCTATATTACTATAACATATTTACATTATGTAATAAAACAGCGACCGTATATGCTGCTGGGCTTAAAAGCATCTTCGCTATGCGTTGCGCAAAAGGCGATGTGAATCTTCAAATCGTCTTCAGTGCTATGCTTAACTGTCTAATCAGACGGCCACGGAAGAGCAATACACCATGGCGATAGGCGATAGTACATGCGAAATATTCACAAAATTAGAGCGTATAATATAATATTGAGTATAGTATTCCATGTAGTTAAAAGTATATACAGCGGCGGCCGTGGGGCAAGGCGCGCAAAGTAAGCAAAAATCTTAACAGCGTCGTTATAGACTATGTCCACCTCCGCCTTGCCTAGCCCATCCTAGTGTTTCCCTCACGCTATGTTTCTTAAGCATCGAAGACTGCAAATATATTATCAAAAGGGTCGACTAGGCTAGCAGGAGCACCCTAGTAAGGATTATTAGGCTTTCCCTAGTCACGATCGAGTAATGTGGAAATAGGAATAGATGTCTAGTCAACATAAGATGAACTAATAAATATTGGGTTGTGTATGCCCTCTGTTGCATTATCACCCTTGCCCACGACGGAGCTAGTGTAGAACGAATCTAGTGTGGCGTTCATTTTAATAGCTATACAAGTATATAGGTATAGGAGCGCATTCGTGGCCTTTACGGTGGTGAACGCATTAATTATACTCGTTTGCTCAGGCGTAGACTAAAGCACGATGGCGTTATTTGGAAAGTCTCCGGCCAGATTTGGAGCATACTAGTCATAGTTTGTAGTTTCGCACTAAAGAAAAGCCAATTGTGGCGGATGTCTCACCTCTATCGTTTTGACACGGATGCCTTCTCTTCTACGCTATAATGAACAGAAACGCTCTCTTTCACCAGAATGGAGCCTCGCGGGCGAGCCTCACCCTCCTTCGCCGTTGGCGCGGCTTCTGCACGGACGAAGTGGCCCTGGCCATCGGCGCCGCGATCGTCGCCGTCCACGCCACCACCGTGGCCCTCCCCTCCGCTGTGGAAGCCGCTTTCGTACCCGCTTCGCGGTGGACCATGACTCCTGCAGCATCGCAGGCACGCGGGAGCCAAGAATGGCAGCGACGACACGATGGTTCCGACGTGAACTCGATGAAGCCCAATACTACCAGCAGAGTTGAGTTTTCATCCCAAACGACGAGCCGGTACAGCCGTTTGTCGGTGCCGCGCAGTAGGCGCAGGTAGCTGATCAGCAGCGCGATCTTGAAGAAGCTTATGCAACCTGGTAGATCGGGCGGCCCGCAAAGTTGACTCTTGTATATATGATCAAGTTCTCCGGAAGGCGCAGTGAGAGCGGCAGCCCGAGGCCGTATCTGGTTTTTACGAGGTGGGAGCGGTCAGCATAGGATACGTGGCGCGCAAGACTTGGCGGGACACGTGCGGATGATGCAGAGGCTGGAGTACGCCACGGCAAAGAGAAGGGACGAAAAGGACATGCAGTTATCGGCCTCCAGCAGTGACTTCTCCGCCGCAGATACAAACGTGCTCCGACGACGACGATGGAGACAATAGACATGATAACGCAGGTCACGATGATGGTCTTGTACGACGACTTCGCGTCGATTTGTGCCCCCCACGTCATTTTGATATTCGAACAGAACAGCCTCGACTGGCTCGCAGCCGAGTGACTCTTGCGCCTCGCACAGGTATTTCAGGGTAACCAGGCCAGACGGGCCGCCGCCAATGATGGCAACTTTCATGATGGCCGGTTCTGCGAAGGCGGCCCGGCGCAGCTTCACGTCAGTTGCTTCACAGCGCGCGAGCAGCATTTGATAGGTGCCCGACGACGAGGCGCACCGAGGATGGCGCCAAGCAAGTCTTGGCGTCCAAGGAGACATAATCTGCGTACCAAATTCTTCTGTGTCAGTAGATAATGGCTGTCAGCCATGTCTCCCCACGCTGATTGGCTGCTTCAAGGTCATACCTGCCTAATCGGGAAATCTGAAGAAGCGGGCGGGCTACTAGACAGCAGCTGGGCGCGCTGGTTCGATGTACTGAGATGGTATTTCGGCCCAAGTGCGGTCACGTTAGCAGGTCCGCGTAGCGCGCGATGTCCTTTGGCACTCTGCCATCGTTGGCTTCCTTGTTTTTTGCTGCTTTAGTGTGTTGGCGCTGTGTGGACAGCCGCCACGACTAGCCTACGTTCCGAAAACACACAAAGTAACAACTCCGTGCAATGGCGATGCTTACGTTGGCGACAACATCTAGGGTGGCGATCGTGTGTGGAATGTCCTGCTTTTCGTCTTCGCTGTTTATTATCTGATGCAAGCTACCCATCAACCGTACCTTCGCGCGCAGGCGGCTCGCCCATCAGCCACAGTGCATCGATCATGCTGTAATGACAACGCCGCATTGGTCGCAGTCCAAATCCGTGCTGATCCGAAGCTTGGGCGATGGCTCTACCGCGGCATTCTGGGACTTGTCTTGAGTCGTCGGCACTGTCGTCGACGCGCCTGCTTTTTCATGACCAGTGGCATCGTAATTAAGAGCGCTGCGCAGAGACGAGGTCGCATGCGGTCCGATGCTCGCAGCTCGGTACTCAATAAAATGAAGCGGCCGAACGGCGTGGTGCGGCGTCCGGCCGCTCGTCACTTATAACCTAGTCGGCCACGCCACGGTGTCCACGGTGGGTTCCTGGCTGCTGTGCGGCAGGTGCGTTATCAATAGCCCCCGCCAAAATAGTCATCCAGTCCCTGCGCCTGTACAAGCCAGTCGACCGTAAATGGGGACCCGCTGATGCCGTAGGACCTGTTCTCGCCTTCGCAGACTTCGATCGAAAATTTCGTCTGCTTCGTGTCGACGGAGAATGTCACGTTTTTGACCACGACACTGTCGTGTCCCCGAGCGTCGCGTCCAAGAAACTCCCCCAGAAGACTCTAATCGTTGAGCCAAAAGCTTGCCTCTCGTCGGCCCAGACCGTCCAGCAGCAGCATTTGCTCTGGTGAGCCTAGATCGAAGTCACATAAGACGCGACTAGAACACCTATACCTATAATTCGCATACACTAGCTCGTCGTCCAACTCGAAATAAAAGTGCTGCGCCCGTATGCAGAGGGCAAGGGCGTCTATGTTTGGCGACCGTGCTGTAGTCTCTTCTGCCCACGACTGTCTCCCTTTTAGGTCGGTGACATCGTCGAGAGCAGGCTAAGGCCCATCGTGTTCGAAATCGAGCCGGAAGAAGTTCTCTCTGTGGACGGCATACTGGCGCACGCGTTCGAACTCTCGATTCGAATCGTTCTGGCTCATGAAGGCACCAAAGACACGGCCAACAGAGGACAGCTTCCATTGGCTCCAGGGCCTTGCTCTCCTACGCTTCTGCACCCTGCCTCCAGCCGTCCTTGAGATGTTGGCCATGTCGTGCGAGCGGGCTCTGCTAGGCTTCTCCGTCCCGGCCCCGCATGATACCAGTATACTAGGGTCCGGTTTTTTGGGGAACTGCTCCCTTGCAGCCGCCAGGGCTAGCGCGGATGGGTTGTTGTATGTCATGCCTCCATCCTAGTAGGCCACGCCGTGGATGACCTGTGGTGGAAAGTAGCTATAGTCCGCGGTTAGCATTCAGAAGCGGTGCGGGCGGCGGCACTCACAAGGGCGCCGCGGTGGTCGCGCGTAATCTACAATGACTTGGTTAGCATGCCGCAGCTCAAGACCCAGACAGGGCACGCACGCTTGCCAGAGCAGAACTTGCTCGGGGGATCTCAGCATATGAAAGTCGGCTGGCATACTGTAAGTCAGCAACAGTCGCTTCATCGGTAGATTTCCGGCTCACCGGCTACGCCGCTGGGGTCTACGGCTCCGCCTTGGTTGGTCGCCACAAAGGTTGCCGTGTCTTCCACCGCTGTCATGGGCATGCCGACCAGCAGGCCATGGGCGGTGGCGGGGGACCAATCGGAAAGCGTTCTTGATTCCCCAAATTCCGTCTTCAACCATCTCTCCAAGGGGCCTGGCGAGTACTTGCTGTCCATGAGTAGCGTTAAAACGAATCGCCAGAGTCGCCGGCCTATTGTAGTCCAGCCGAGCGGGTACATGGACACTTCGCGCTCCTAGAACGCGCCTTGCGCCATAGTCTTAAGTAGCTCGATGCATTCGTCGACGGACTTGCCGTCCGCGAGACCGCACGCAACTATAGCGCCTACATTTTATTAGATGCATTTAGCGACAACGGTAAGTAACAAACCTGATGAAGTGCTGTATATTATGTTAAAATGATACTAGACTAGGTATAATAAGAGTCCAATCTTGCCTCCTAGTGCTTTGAGAGATGCGAGCGGCTTGCCAGCGTTCGCGCCGCTGCCATCTACGCAGAGCACTCTAAGCGTGGCTGTTTTTGGCTTATTACGTATACGTAGTCCCCCCTCTATTTCCTTTCCACATAGAACGCAGTAAGGCAGATTCTAAGTGCCACCATCCTTAACGGAGAAGTGGTCGTAGCAGTCTACGCATATCTAGTGTCTACACAGCAGCTTGTGTTTCGGCCGCTTTATTAGGCAGCTAAAGCACGTGGCAGAGGAGCGGATTCTCTTCCACCTCTTCTGGAATGAAATAAGCTTGTCGGCATAGTAGAGCAATGCTAAGCGGCGCTGCCCACAAAACTATGCGAATTAGCTCCCTAGACTTATGATTAGTAGGCTCGTTAAGTTAAGACTAGAGGAAAACTCCGGCTTCCTACTTTCGGCAGAGGTGGAAGCAAGTCTTCGGCCGACATGGTTGATCTATGCCCAGTAGAGCTTGTCGAAAACTTCGGCGATGTCGAAGACTATGCCGTTAGCTGAGCTCATTTAGGCAAGAGGGACAACGCACGGTGCATATTCCGCATATGATGGTCAAAGATGATGCTGGAGGCTACGACGGGAATGGCAAAGAGCTCCAACATCTCTCTTAAGTCGACCTAGTTAAGCAAATCGATTACTCCTGCCTTAAGATACTAGCTTATAGGGCGCCTACTACGCATCGCTAACGCTAGGTCTATCGGCGCCGGCATAGACGAGATTAAGCTTAACGCACACTCTATCATTCTACAGAGGGTCTTAGCAGAAAACAGGCGCCCTGCCTATTTACGACTTTCTTATACGCCGCTCACGCTGTTTGACAGTTTTGCGTGGAAATCCTGCCAATTCGGTCGTTTGTGCCGAGTTCTCCTAGTGCTAAGACCAGCGACGCTAACGTCAGCGAATCGCGTTAATAGGGAAGATCCCAACCGGCAGACTTTATTAAGACAGTCGCTAAGCTCCTAAATGGTCTATTGTTCTAACTTGCCATCGGATCCCTTGTTGATAAGGAGCAGCCAAGGAAGCATGGGACTATCTAAGGGTGGTCCGTCCGCCAGCCACAAGGTAAGGTGCTAGGCAACGCTATAAAGACCGCCATCAATGTCATTGACGAATATGCACACGACGTCGGCAAACGGGAGGGCAAGCCTACTGATGGTCTAGTCCGCGGTGTGTTCGGCGCTTGCCGCCTAGGCTGCCGGCGGGAGGCGGTGGCGGCCCTCTTCGTGGCACCCCGGCGGACTAGGCCCTACTAGGATTCTATTTTAGAGGAGGCAATCGGTTTCTACTATGAGCAGAGGCTTATCTGTTTGGTCTCTTAGCGATCCCACGATAAAATAGATCTCTCTTTAAGTCGTTGAGGACGGCGGAACAGCTAGATCATAAAGCGTAGCCACTTTACTCTTATTACTGAGCATGCAAATAAGTTCTATCGGTTCACTGGATAAAGAGCTACGAAATTGCTTAAAGAGCCTCCTTAGGTGATCTATCACTTGCAGAGCAAATTTATCATCATCCTTAACCAGGCGTGTCTAGAGAGTATGCTCATAGGGCATTTCGTTTGCGTTTGTCATAGAAGGGGAGGGTACTATGGCACGCCCGATTATATACCCCGAATGAATTAGCTAGAAGTGGCGATGCATGGCATCTTAGCCCATGTGAGCTTAGTAGGCGCCAATTCGAACTGCTCCGTCTTTGGCTTCACCAGTACGAAGTACATAAAGGCCACGCAGGCACATGAGCGCAGTGCGACCGCAGGTGTGGGAATGCATTTTACGCACCTCGTACTATGAGAATCTACGAATGTGGAAGCTGCGGGAGGCGGCGCATCAAATGGCTGCACCGCTCCACCGTGCCCGTCTATTGGAGAATCCTCCTACTAAGACTGTACGGAGCACCACGTGTCGTGGACACTTGCTCCAACTGCAGGTCTCATCGACGTCGCCGAGTAGTCGCCGAAGGAGGCGTCGTCGTTCGGACGGTCATTGAGCGCCGTGTTCTATGCACTCGTTGCAGTGCGGCCGCAGACGAGTGCGGGGTTCCCCCTCCGGACTACGTCGAGCTTCCCTCCGAGCCTCTCAACCATCACTACCAAGTGTAGGCCGAAAAGGCCAGTACGAGATCGCAGAGGACCGTCTGCCACCTTTCACGCGTCATCTAGGGCAGAGCTCTACAGAAGGCGAAGGACGAAAATACAGTCACGAGACGGTAGCAAATACAAATTTCGTTAAGCTGCATAACGTGATCTACCACAGACAATAAATATACCGCCGCTGCAGGGCGACCGCCTCCGCCAATGCAAACGCTGCCCATTTGTTTGACAGCTCTTCTTTCTGTGTTTTGTGGTGTCTCGTGCTGGTAGACAAGGGGTGCTGATCGACCATCGTAGCGACGACCGAGGAGTCCCCCTTCGAATCCTGGCCCTGTGTTTCCGGGGTGCACGCGTCCCAGCCCTCCAAGTCTATCTCAGGCTCCCAGGCCAGGAGACCTTCCACGCTCGTTGTATTCTCGGCCTCCCAGAGCAGCGTAGTCTCCATGCCCGTCGTATCGTCGGCCGCCCAGCCCAGAGTATCTTCCATGCCTGTCGTATACTCGGCTTCCCAGTCCATCTGCTCCAAGTCTGCTGCATTGTCGTCTGCTGCATTACCGCCTGCTGCATTATCAGCTGCGGCATTATTAGCTTCTGCCACCGTATTGGCCTCTCCAATCGCATCGTGCTCCGTCGCATTGGTCTCTCCCATAGCATCATCCTCTCCCATCGCATCGGCTTCTTCCGCCGTGTTGGCCGCTTGCACCGTACTAGCGTCTCCCACCGTGGACTCGTCGTGGTCCCATTCTTCACATTCACTGCTCCGTGGTCTGTATAGGATAGACGCGGAGCGTAACGTTTCAGCATCGTCGTCATCCGGTACATCGTAGATACTTTGATTCGTTTTTGGAGCATTGCGTGTACTGCGTCGCCGACACGAGGAGTCGGTGTTGCCAGAAACGGCGGCTGACGGGCTCGAACGGCGTCCACTGACATCCCGCACTGTTGGCCGCTTGCCGGTCTTCGAAAACTCGTCAACCTGAGCAATGCTGTAAGTGCCATGTTTTGCTGCCCGTAGGACTCTGATAGCTACCAGTCTACCGATATCCGGGAAAGTCTTGCCACGAGGACAATGTTTCGCGATGTGCCAGAAACCGTGTGTTGGATCCTCGTATAGGGTAAGCGTGCGGATGTTGGCCTTCGCGCCCAACTGCTTGGTCTTGTCCTGTAAACTGGGGCCGCGCTTCCGTGCAGCCTCTTTCTCTTGTCTCGTATGACCGGTAAGGAAGGCCCTGGCAGTCATGGCGTTCGCAAAAGAAGACGCTACTGCGTGGCAAGTGCAAAAAATGGCTACGATGTGACAGATATATCGACACAGCCCAGAACAGCGGCATTTTGTTGCTTTACGGACCTGCTGCCGCGCTACGAACATACACATCGCGATACCTTGTACGTGCGGCCTCTGCGCCGTAAGCAGCCGCCATGGCTCGCATTTGCAACAAGTCTCCACGGCCTGGTCGTCGTTGAAGGTCCAGGAATTGCTCGGCAGCGTAAGAGAGCTATCCGGCTCCCTGGTCAGGGGGTGGACATGGTCATGGGGGCGTGCGAAAAGTGTTCAACTAGCTGCTTCCATGAAAGGAAGGGTGGAACGAGCAAAGTGTATTACGTCGTCCCTTTTCCCGCCCGTTTTTAGATGTGGAGAGCGCACAAGTGGTAACAGCTTTCGGCCCCAGCAAATGTTGTGCGCTGGTTCTGGCGCGGCTTCAGCGGGAGAAACCGACGCAGATTGTCTTGGGACGATGGATGTGATCCTTGCGCCGAGACACTGAGGCGGTATGACATGCAGCCCGATGTCGCTCCTGCGGCTGTAAAGAGACGCGAGCGCGAGAAGCTACCCTAAAGAGGCTTGTCCTCGAAGCAGGCCGGAAGCTACGTAGCACTAGGCCTAAAGAATAATCAATAATAAAAGACGTGAGGCTGGTGTCTCGTAGACCATGGGCGTAAAACCGCCGCCCCTGGCGCCCCGCAGTCGCATACTGGCAAAAACCGGATGGAAGGAGTCACTATCGACCGTTGGGTGTGTGCGGAGCGCGAAAACAGGTGGAACTGGTGGGGTGAACAGCGGCCAACATCGAGGGTAGCCGGTTACTACGTCGGGTGGGATAAGAGTGTCGCATCCTTGTCCAGCTAGAAATCTCGCGCCGTTGTGGGTGATGGCTGCACAGCGGTTTCTCGCGACAGAGACGAGACTACTCGAGGCATGCATCCCGTCCCCACACGTTGCATGCATGTCCTGCCCAGGGCGGCGTTCTTCAGCAGGCTGTAGCAGTCACATGCCCAATAGCCCATGCGTGCCCATCCACTATGTGAGTGCGCGACAGGCTTGTCAGTAATATGCGCTTATAAATCAATATATTGATAACTATTAATATTTTAGAAATTATCAATATCAATATTATGTTAAGCATAACCAGCGTCCGGCGCAACTCTCTTCTCAAAAAATTAGTATGGCGCTAAAATGCCAAAATGCAAGTACGAAGCGTCCACTTGATACCTATTTTCGGCTTCAAGCGCCAAGCTAATTTTTCAAAAAGAGAAATACACCGGACGCTAGTGATGCTCAGAAGAATATGACTTTCCCTAATCAATAACTTATTAATCAATATCAAGGTGCTATTTCAACCACAAAAATAATTGTCGAAGAGGTCAGTCGAACGAGGCAACGCGCCTCTAAAATTTCGACACGGAGCAACGCCATGCATCGTTTCCCTAGTAGATTCATCGCTCGCATAAATTTCTTTTCCTCCTGCATCCCAGTAAAGCCTCCATGCTAATCTCTATCATCTATGCCTTTGGTGTCGCTGCACACATGGGAGGCTGCGGATCACCGCCCTGGCGCCTCTCGTCGCTCTTCCACTGCCTGTTGGAGCTTTCCAGGCGGCCATTGAACTCCGACACAACCGCGCGCAGGGCTTCGGACAAATAGATAATTTCTTTGTTACCCAGCAGGTTCTCAAAATAGTCGACCTGCCTTCTCAAGTGCCCGTTTTCCTGCATTAGCTTGTCCAAACGTGCCTCCACTGTTGTTGGGCCAGCCTCGAGGCGGCTCTCGGTCAATGCGGGCGTCTCGGTCTCGCCTCTGGACCGTTGCCACATAATTGCTATATCTGTCGCGGCTCATGTCAAAGAGCTCGAAGTGTGCTTTATGTGTGTTGTTTCTGCGTCGCTTGCATCGATGCCCCGTCGAGTGGCGGAGACGAATCGGTCGAGGGTCATTTTGCGCTGCGATCGACGCGGGCCGAGCAGCGGGGATGGTTAAAGCCGTCGCGCTGCGCAACACCCTATGGTGGCCGTGGTCTGACCTACAGGGGTCTTGGCACGATCGAGTCAGGTGCATTTCTGCTGCACGGCCGACATTGCTGTTGATTGACCTTTTCGATTCGTGGCTACTTGACTTCGTCTAGACGCGCACATGCAGTCAGGTTGAAAGCGCCGCTCTGTCGATTTTCAGCACCCGTACACTCCAGCCTTCATGCTTTCGCAGCTCAGCATCCTTCGCTGCTTATACCTTATATGTATTGATCCCGGGTTGCTGCGATGACACATCGCTTTACGGGCGCGGCAAACACCGCGAGCGCATGGCAAGGATGGCCCTGGTTCTGTAGCGGGGTGGTATCCAAGGATGGCGACATGGGATGATGCTTGCCTGCTGGGAGGGCAATCCAAGCCACCAACAGCAGCGGCGATCGAGCAAGTGAACACCCTACGGCCCCTCACCTCCTGTACTGGCGCATCGGGACCAACCAAGGAGACCAGTGACGGCGCCAAGATGTGAGAAGACTGAGGACAAAAACAGCCGTCCTATAAGTACCACTTCCCATCCTTTGCTCCCCGACATGCAACTTTTCTTCTACAGCATCCTCAGTATGGGTCATCAAGGTCATAACAGCCGCCGAAATGAGCCCCAGGCCAAGCGAGCCCGTGTAGCACAACCGCGTACCACTGCTCGCAAGTCTAATGGCTACGATGACACCAATCGGGCGCCTCATCCCACGCAGCAGTCTCGTCCGCAGCAGCACCAGCAGCTGCGCTTGCCACAGGAGCAGGTTTCGATTGCACCTGGTTCCGCGCCAAGTGGCGAGCAGCCCGAAGACTTCGCGTATGACTCACAGCCAAGTGACGGCACAGACATGCAAGACGTCGACGATATCTCCGAGGCAAGCCTCGGGGGTGGTGGCCATGATGCAGGTCTGGCTGCTGCCGTGCTGGCCCTGTCTCGCCACATACAGACGAACAATAGCCACGTACAGACGAACAATAGCCACGCACAGGCGAACAACACCCTCCTGCAGCGGCTGCTGGACGAGCTGACAACCAGCAACAAACACACGGGAGAGCTGCGAGCTGCGACTCGGATCAATACCAACACAGTCAAGATGTACGTCCTCCAGACCCAGCTACATGCTACAGAGCTAATGCAGTACAGGTTTCTGGATTTCTTGAAACTCAACAACATGCCCCAGGTCAGCGCGGTGCAAGGCTACGACGGAACATTCACGCACAGAAACCTGCCACCAGGGCCGCCTGGGCCACCAGACCAAGGAGGCACGGGTCAGTTCCCATCGAACGGTTTTATTCAATAGCTAGAGGGAGCAGGCGGCGAAACATACTGCAGTGGACTGAGCAAAAACAGCTGTCGTCCCGGCCTTTAATCGTGTGGGGTTCTGTGTACACATCTGCAGAGAGCCATTTAGAGACTAGAAGCAAATTACTACGTGAATAATGAGACTATATAAAGAAAACTACCGCCGCGAGCTTTGATCGTTGACCAGCTGACCATAATACGTTATATTAAGACAAAAGCCACGAGTATTGCCACTGTGGGCAGCCGCAGTTAGTATTGTGCTTTACTGCAATCGCCATCTAGACGAGGACTATCTACCGCTGCACAATAGGCCACCCGGCCTGCCGTCTGCTACGTAGACAGCTGCGCATAGGGAAAACCGCAGTCAGCAGCTGGTCGTTGTGCAGCAGATTGAGAATAACTGCCTCTATAAGCTTTGCTCCCTCGCAGCCATATCGTCCCCCAACATCGCTCATCTTCTTACAGTGTACCACTCTAGCAAAACCACGTTCTCTGTGTAAGAGCATGTTGACCTTGATGTGCTAGAGCTAGCCCCCTTGAGCGAGCGCGAAATCGCCGCCGTTTTTTCCTAAGTAAATGCCCCACCCCGTAGCCTTTGCTAAGCCACCTAGCTTACGATTCACAATGCCAGGTTCTACGAGGGCTGCTAAGTCTTCTAGTGCTCGGCGTTGGCTTTCGCGTTGTAGGCATTCGAACGACCGTGAGCGGCGTAGTTAAGATTAGTAAGTCAATGGATTATTTACATAGCCCCTGCGTGCTTGATGTAATGTATTACAACTAAGAACGCAGTGCTGGACTAGAGCTATGAGCCCACAGTTGATCCGCACTTTAGACTCGTAGGCACCGCCTACCTAGCAGGCTTCTTAGAGCAGGTCATGCATGGGCTAGGCGGCGTACGCCGCGACTGGTCCTCCGAAGCAAGAGATTTTCTCCGAGTTCTGGCTGCGGGCAGCCTACCTGCCGAATGGGTCCGTATCATCCCCCGAGCGTACACGTAGCGTCTAATTTGTGATTAGTATGCTTTTCTATTGCAACTAAAATTAATTAGCTCCGTAGCTTGGTTTGCCCTACGAAAAAAATTAGTCGCATGCTCCAACTCCCCACACTAGTTGCCCAACTTTACGCTGGGCCTACTCCCGTGTAGATAAGGTAACATAGGGATATTAGCTTTATAAATATCTCTTACTAGTTACTAAGTAACTAGTTTAATGAATAGTAGCATAGGAGTGCGTTGGAGTTATAGAGTTATTAAATTTAGTAATATAAGGTAGGAGAGAAAATTCCACCTCATAGAACCCCAATAAGCAGTGAACACAGCGTACACTGACTATTGCATCGTAGCCGTCGTTAGCCTATAGCTATGTGCGCGTCGGCGGTATAGCATCTACGCAATCGTAGGCCAGATCCGTAAATCTACGATCTCTTCCCCATGAGCCATCTGCATCGCTATAGCTCTATAGGCGATAGATTCATTGGGCAACGACTTTTTAGCAGTGGGTTTCGCGTCCACCCCTAGGGCGCCGAGCAGATCTAGTCACCACCCGCTAGCGGCGACCCATAAGATTTAGCTAGGAAGAGCTTAATAGTCTAACTAAGAACCTAAGCACCCCTGTCCATAAGTAAGCTAGACTTCTTCGTTCGTTTAGTACCCTAGCGTAGGGATGTCCTTCGACTATAAGAGCATTTTTTAACGTTAGGTGGACTATCTCCTTTCTCATTGCATTTCTACAATAGGCCTAGAGCGATGGAGTTAGGCGCGGAGGGCTATCTACCTAAGCTAAGTGAAGCTAAATGCATTGTGTGTGGCTTCTTTGATCGGCGACAACGTTGTTTATATTGGCAACGCATCCCACGCGTCCTGCGAGAGGCTTAACCAGAAACGAGAGCAAGCACAAGAGGGCTGCATAGAATTAGCTAATAGCACGGCCGAAGTGCCATAACCTTAACAAGGCGGCACGATCGTGCTCGCTATTAAATAGGTGTGAGGTCGACTGACCTTTGCCGCGAAGACCTCATAGGAAATTTGTGGCGTTTGCTAGTGCGTGTTAGCTTTTAACAAATATTAGGTGTGTGGAGCTTTAAGGCACAGTAAGAAAAAGCAGAGCACTTCGCTCATAAGAAGTGCATTAAGTTCTAGACTAGGCTAGGTAGCCGAAACGTGATGGCGTGCTAAAATACTATAACTCTTATTATTTGTTAGGGCCGTAGTAGGTTCTACGCCTAAATAGGATGATGCAATTAGCGCGTACATCGGCGTTTTGGTGCATGAACGCGAATGCCGTCACCTAATGGAACCCTCATGTAGCTAGCTCTGCAGCTGGCTCTGCAGCCCTATCGAGCGGTCGATTGCCGACGTATTCCTCAATCGGGCATACGAGCCCACCCTTAGTGCAAGTTTTACGACGAAGCCCTACAGCCTGGTTTACACAGCGCCAGTGAGCGTAGGTAACCAGTGGATGCGGCCCACTATGCTGTGGGCGCTGCGCGGGGAGCCCAATTGGGAGGGTGTGGGCGCTAGATTGTTGTAAGCAACGGCGCACGACTTAGAGTAAAGTGATTTTCTGCGCTAGTCCGGCACGCCTGACAACTTTTCTTGCAGCAGGCTTCCGCAACTAGATGACGCAATGACGGCTGCCATCGCAATTAGGAAAGAAGAGCCCCCCGGCCCCAACACATCGTGAGCCACGGCGCCGTTCCTTGCTCGCGCGACTTAACTGGTCATACGCCTGGTCGCGAAGTCCCTCAATGAGAAGCTCCGGCTCGTTCTTTGCGCCAGCAGGGGAGCGGCGGCGGTAGGACGGTTACACAGCCGTCGATGATTGATCGGGGAGATCTAAGATCTCTGCCCCACGAGCCGTCCACAATGCTATGGCTCTATCGGCGACAGATCTAACAGAGACAACTCTATACGATAGGGGCCTCGCTCTAAGTGGTAACGCCAAGGCTGATGCTATTGACCCATACTACTGCCCGGAGTAGTCTACTTAGACTTGTCGATAACTGGGCTACCCCTGTCAACCCGCCTAGCTCGTTCGTTCGTCTAACACCCCCGGCGAAATAACAAATTCTGTCGTATAGGGCTTGAGAAGTGGTGGCGCTACCGCATAACAAACAAAAATCCAGGCTTGAGGTTGATGAACTGGGTGTGTGGAGCTTCAGGGCGTGCTGAGAGAAACATAAAGAGCATTTTGCAGCTGGCTGACTCTGCGAATTGAGTAATAGGATGGGCGTGGATGCAACAGTGGCGGCTCTCGCGCGCGTGGGAGACGGGTCTAAGTGGCTATAAGTCTTGCGATTTGTCGCAGCCATTGCAGGAAAAGAAGTTGGAAGTAGACCTATAAGCATTTTTACGTTTGAATAAGGTGATGTAAATGGCGTACGTTGCTATGGACGTCGTTCGCGCACCAGCCAGGAACAGTCATCCGTCCATGGTTCCATGCTCCATAGCCCCGGCCAACGGCCAGCTCATAATGCGACGCTCAAAGTCCACAACATCCCTAATAGAACTTGCCTTAAGTCGGAACTAGCTCTCTCAGCGATAAGAGAAAGGTTCGCCCCAGTTCTATCTCTACCTCTAAAAGCGGACTATAATCACAAATCACCATAACTATAATTATACGAAGAGACAGCAGTGGACGAGTCTTATTATTTAAACTTCTAGTACTAACTATCGGCGTACGGAGAAACGCGCAATAGAGGCAAGGGGGAATCATATCCTTGCCTTCAAATTTAATAAAGGCAACCCTACATTCGAAGCCAGCTGTCTATTAACTAATACAATGCTAGAGTCAACTTAGTAGGAACCGTCGGCCGAACGGTGCGTCACTAGCCTAGCACGCCTAGGCGGCAAGAAAGCAAACGCAAGGACCTCACGCTCGCCATTAATGTTAGACTTATGCGTCGGACATATTCTTAGCATTATAAAGCATCTAAACGCTGATAAGCTCTACGTCTTGGCGGTGGCCGCTGGCGATAGTCTGGGTCACAGAGGCACCTTTTAGTATAAAGGGTAGGCATACCACACCGTGTGCTTAGGGTTAAATAGGCTAATGCCCCTACAAGAGCTCTAGGATCGTAAGATCGTCATTGTGCGGAACATTAAGCATATGGGCATATGTGGTGTTACCTCCACTGCCATGTTTTTGCTGCTATTTCTAAGACGGGGGGTGAGGAGGGAGTAAACCGCAAGTGCATTGTAGAGATGGTCGACCCTCCCATAGAATCGACGGTTAGTAACTAGGTCTTCTTTTAAAACTAGGAAGGCTCACCTAAGGAGGAAATTAGCACATAGAAGAAAGTCTGGAAGTCTACACAGCCTAGTTTTAGGATGACAGATGATCTTAGGATTGAGTTCTTGCCCTAGGAAGTGGGTCTCGTCGGCCAACCTAGTAGGTTGGTCACGGACAAGGGAGTGCTGTGTACCGTCCGTAGCCTAAAGGGAGCTAAAGTTTAGTGAAGATCCGACGGTAGTAGCTTATTTATCTGCGCTTCACTCTTAACCTCTCCCACTCTGATGAGCTAGCGACGACTATTAAAGCCTTGTTGTATGTTATAGCGACAGCAAAGTCTAGGGGAGGTAGAATCTAATCATAAGTAGTGAACATAGTAGTAGATAGGAAAAGATAGCATTCAATTTATATACTTTATATTATACTAGAGTTAGCTATACTATCCTAGTGCCCTGCGTAAAGTGTAGGCTCCGCTATCCGAAATATCTATTTATGCTTCCTTAGCCCGTAATTGCTCCTATGCTTTCTTAAATTGATTGGAAATGGTCACCTAGCTTATGGCGTAGACGATAGTCCTAAAGCAAGCTCCGTCAGCCGCCTCGCCGAAGCCGCGCTCTAGAGCGTCCTACACGAACGGCTAGTGGACGAACCCTAGTTCTTAGACCAACTCCTCCGTTAGAATCCGCCGGAACATAAGATAAAGCGGACTACCCTTAGCCCATTAGATGGGCGTAAGAAATATAACCTTCCTACGCCTGTATATATCCTCTGACACAAAGGGCTACACCGCTTTACGCAGAATCTATTTTTCTAACCCGGATCGTAGGCTAGAACCTAACCCCTTCCACTAGTAATCGTCCGCGTTGCCCTACGAAAGACCCTTGCTCTTGTCTAACGAGTACCGTATCTTAACGCTAGGCGGCAATGCATTAATATACTCCGTAAGATGGTAGTTGAGAAAAGGGGACCGCCCCTCTATGTTGTTCCTCATCTTAGACCGATCCCCTAGACTAGTTAGGATGGTGTTTAGCAGTAGTGTCTTCGTCCATATGTACAGCGACCTATAGAGCGGATGCTAGCGCTCTATCTTGTCTTTAGCGGCGAAGAAGGAATGGAGGCTTAAGCCTAGCATAGTGTAACGACGGCTTAATCCTAATCCGCAGTAGGTCTGTTTCTTAGGAAGTAAGTCAGGTTGAAAGCTACAGAGTAGCACGTTGAGCAGTAATCGTAAGACGGTCGCTAAGAGCTGGGCTCTCAATTCTAATTGCTTAGAGTTGCTTAGATTGCTTAGAGTTGCTCAATAG
>JAPFSE010000114.1:0-59651 GCA_030777785.1 Beauveria caledonica | reverse complement strand
GGCCGCCACTGTATCCAGCACCTCTCGAAGAGTGGGTGTGTGGCACGAGTATCAGGCCTAATTCACATCAATGAAGGAGTGGATCCGCATTTTTACTACGACACTACACGTGTCACGCACCTACCGCATTCGCGCATTGGAGAGCCTTTGGGCAGCGTGTCTGCGTCATTGACAGCTTCGGTAGCCCAAACGCCATTTCCTATCAAACGTCCATCTAATCGACTATTGGACGACGACTCCAAACCTCATATTTCATTGGACAACCACACAGAGTTTGCTGGGTATATGGGACTGTAGTGGATCAAGGGGCCTTTTTTTCATGGATCTCTGACTACAAGTTGCCGCAGAAGGAACCAATAAGAAAGAGGCGTTCAGTCTGCATTCATAACGCACGCAAAACACACATCGAAGGCGATGAAGTCACCATCAAAGTCAAGCTAGATATAAATACGCCGTGCCCTCTCACCGTTCAGAACGGTAGATCTCTAAACTGTTCACCTGTGATTAACACTTCTCCACACAAGCAGACCCGCACAAAATAGCCGGCGATCTTGGTGTGGTTTCTCTGATTAAATCCGATATTTGTAATCGAGCAAACTCAGTACATTATGGCTACACCCAAGCAACAGGCCGCTTTCTTCGAGCAGGTGGCTCAGGTTAAGAGGAAGTTGAGTGCATCTACGGGAACACCTATCGAATCTGGGGCCGCCTCTCCGGAGCTGGACGTCGGCAGCTCCAGAGGTAGCATGACAAGTATTGCAACTCCTGGCTCTGTCAATTCTCCAAGCAATGTTGCCGATTCGTTCGTCTTTGCCTTTGACATTGACGGTGTGCTCGTTCGCGGTGGCAAGCCTATTCCAGAAGCGATCAAGGCGATGCAAGTCCTCAATGGCGATAACGAATACGGCCTGCACATGTAAGTATGTCCTGGAATATTAGCAATCGAATTTATCTGACTATTTTAGTCCTCACATCTTCCTCACTAACGGAGGCGGCAAAACCGAAGAGCAACGATGCAAAGACTTGTCCGGTCAGCTTCAGCAGGATGTTCAACCTGGTCAATTCATATGCGGACATACTCCCATGAGGGAAATGGCTCAGAAATACAAGACCGTCCTCGTTATTGGTGGTGAAGGTGAGACCTGCCGTGATGTCGCCGAGGGCTACGGCTTCAAGGATGTGGTCACACCTGGCGACATCATCAAGCACGATGCCGCGACGACACCTTTCCGCAAGCTCACAGACGAGGAACATGCCAATTCACGTACTCGTGACTTTTCTGACGTCGTGATTGACGCCGTGTTTGTTTTTGCCGACTCTCGTGACTGGGCTGGCGATATCCAGATCATGCTTGATGTCGCCATGTCAAAGGGTGGTGTTCTCAGCCAGCGCAGCGAGACTTTCGACGAGGGGCCGCCATTCTATTTCTCCCACAACGACGTTGTCTGGTCAGCTGCACATGAGCACGTCCGTCTCGGCATGGGCGCCCTGCGCCGCATGTTTGAGATTACGTTCAAGGATATAACTGGAGGCAAGGGTGAACTACACACGCATGCTTTTGGCAAGCCTCAGGTTCCCACATTTGAGTTTGCCTATCGTCTCATGGGACAGTGGCGTCAGACAGAGCATGGACTCGTCAAGCCTCCCCAGACTGTCTATTTCGTAGGGGACACGCCCGAGAGTGATATTCGCGGCACCAACGCTGTCAACGAAAAGGCCAGCAACGAATGGTACAGCATTCTTGTCAAGACTGGAGTCTATGAAGAGGGTACTGAGCCCGCATACAAGCCACGCGTGACCGTCGATACCGTTCTTGATGCCGTCAACCACGGGATCCAGCGAGAGATGCGCAAGCGCGTTGCAAAAACGCTCCAGAAGCAAGCCATTACGCCGAGCGATACGATGGCTGTTGTAGAACCTGATGAATTGCACGTCTAGGAGCTATTGTTCTATCTCAATTGCTTAGTTGGCACTCGTATTTATGATTCATGGGTCTTTATTTAGTCTTAGCAGCTTTTCTTGGGTATGGAGTTTTGCTGTCTCAATGTGTGATAGACTACATTTGCTGCCTCGTCATTCGGCAGTTACAGTGTCACCCAAGAGCTGGAACGGCGCAATTCAAAAATTTTCCAGTTTTCTCATCTACATGATGAGCGCAAATTGATAACATCACTAGCCATCGGGGTCTTTTTTTTTTTAACTCGTAGAGTCTTGTAAGTTATAGCGCTCCACAATGCTAAGCACGGCTACCAGGAAGACATGCTCGCCTCGTTGCCTCTTCGAATCAAGGTCCATTTGTCATTAAAAAAAGAATCCTCCCCACGCCGATGACACTTGCCACCTACAAGCTTCAACCGCCCTTTGGCGCTCCTCTCGCTGCTTTAGCGCCTCTTCGATACTGATGTCTGGTGGAAAGGGTCGTACTTCTTCTCGGTCGACGCGTAACCACCCTTTCCACCCGGCGGTGACATCCCCCCCTGCCATATTGCCAAGAACTATTGTCCCCCAGAGCTCTCGATTGGCGCTCTTCTTCACTTTCTCATTATATACCAAATAGTTTTCGATGCTGGCTATGACGTCTCTGAGCTGGTCACGCGAGTTCTCAGCCAGTCGCAGCACGTATATGTGCTCAAGATCGGATTCGCTGCAAGTTATTCCAGAGGCTCGAAACGATCCCTCATAGTCGATGATGATGACGACTTTGTTGTTAGGGGGGGAGGCAAGTGTAGATGCGATTTTGTACACGAGTGGCAGATAACGGCCCGTGATAGACAGGCCGCCAGTCTTGGTGTCCTGAAAGTGCCTGCCAATAATTTCGTCCAATGCATATATTCCGGTTTTCTTGACGTTATAATTTATAGTAGCGCCGTATTCTTGCGCAATACTCTGCTTATAAGCGTTCCGGAGGCTGTCGAGAATCTACATTTGTTAGTGACTTCAACATTCAACTAGCTGAAACCGAAAAAAGAAAGATGTGAGTGTTGAAACGACACATAAAATTAATACGCCAAATGGATTTCGTTCTTGGGTTTCCATTTTCCGTTCATTGCTGGCTGGGATGATTTTGCGTTGACCTTTTCGGCTGTTGGTGTATGACTGAGGCAATTTTACACATACCTCTGCAAAACTTTCCCCTCCCATCTCATTGAGGATACTACTACCCAGCACCGCCTCCATTATCAAACTAAAAAGATGTCGCCGCCGTGTCCCACCTTTGATGCTTCGGAGTTGCCTACCCGTATCCAGGAAAACGCTGATGGTCGGCGGCGCAAGCTGGAAGGGGGCGCATCCCAGATAGAGCTTTCGGCGTGCAAGCTGTTCAAGATGAATCAATGGGAGTGCGAGCTCAAGGATGAAACGATACCCCACAGCCCAATCAGTTGCTGGCCTGTGACACGCTTTTTTCGAATGTGAGTTATCGCTATTAATCTCTTGTCTTTGTTGGGCAAAGGATCGGCTGACTGTGATTGACAGGTGCAAAGATAAAAAGGGTATGTTCTCGGTAGAGACGACGGCTTGGGAAGGGAAGCCTAAAGGCACGTCCCGACCTCCCGACCGCACTTCCAATCAAACTACGACATTGCAATGGACAAACAACTGGTCAGATTCGTGATGCAAATGGAGCCTGCAGGAATTCCTCTCGTGCACTTCGAGACCTAATCGGCGAATCACATCGCTTGCAATGCTGCTTTCATAATCAGCGCCTACAGCGGACTTCTACTCGACCACACTCTTCACAACTCCCCCTTCCTAATCTTGAGAATGATGTTTTTTTTTTGGGTGTCTACTGGATTAGAAATCAGGCTAGGAACTCTTGGTGCAACGCGAGGAAATCATTTGACGCGTCTTGACATTCATCAACGACGCCGGGCCCTCCTCCAGCAATCCCTTCTGATGGAACCAGTCAATTTATAACTAACAAGCTGTTGTACATAAATACAATTATCGGCGTTACCATGGGCAATTTTCTAACATATGAGGATTTAATCCAGAGAAGAATAAACCTGCTGTCCGTCTACAAGCTCAGAACTGCCGTACCATCGCAATGGCAAAAAAAAAGAATGTTTTGTAAGTTCAACTCGAGTCTATTCGGATGCCTCTGCCTAATGTACACATTATCCGATGACTAAACAGTCCAGTACGGACTCAAAGCGCTCATATTCCAGCGTCTATTCTGCCAGATTCAACTGCATCAGGGGCTGTCGTCGGCTACCGAGCTGGCCCCTCTCTCTCAACAGCACATCGACCTGAGTCGGAATTTACTGCTTCTCAGCTTGGCGCTTCTCCTCCAGCTTGGAGTAGTAGTTGTCGCGGGCGTTGGTACGTGGAATGTGGTAGCCGTACCTGTTCTTGTGGTTAGCAATTGATACGACTATTACCTACTTATCAAGAGCGCCAGCGAAGCTCACCAGAAAGCGTTCGCCATGAGGAAGCCAGCACCTAAAGTAGCGAATGTTAGCATGTAAGTGTCTTCAAAGAACAGCTCCTGCAGCCTCGCAAATCAAGCGAGCCGGCGCCCCAACAAGGATGGCTGAGCAGCCAAGTCGGGCGGAAATTCGAACACGTACCGAGACCAACCCCAAGGTCAACTATGAGTCGGCGGCGGAGCATCTGAGCAAAGGTTAGTCATGTCGAAAAGAAACAGGGCGCATCGATGGAGCTGTGCATGCGGCAGCTGCGCAGAGCCATTGAGCTTGCAAAGACGTACGCCAGTAATTGGAGCGACTGCCATCTTGTTTGCGCGTGAATTTTGGGCGTTTGGATAAAGGGAGACGTGTCAATTTGTCTTGCAAGACTCTGGTGCTGAATGGAGTGATCCTCCTCTGAACCCAGCCGAGGACTGAACAATCGAATGATAATCGCGCTAGTAGGATCACGTGAACTCACTACAGTCCGGCAAAACCGCGGCCTTCGGCGAAAGGATACAGGGACTACAGCGAGCTTTAGACCTAGGAAATGCAAATAATAAGTTCATACCGTCAAGGGGTAGACGAAGCAATTCCACCGCCGTGATGAGTCTTCGCCTCGCCTCCCGGCGGCTGATAGCGTCAGGTAAGCTAATTGTCGGCTTTCTCGTCTCAACTGGCTAATTTTCAAGCAGGGTCGCGATTTTCTGCGTCTCCCGCGCTGCCCACTAGCTCAGTGCCGGTAACTATTGGAACAGCTGTGCAGAAGCGAAGCAAATGGAATCTATTCAAGGGCTGGGGCAAAAAATCTGAAAAAGAAGATACATTCTCTGGAATTGACCTCGACGACCCCAAAAGGCGACAACAGTTTCTTGACCGCAACATGAATGGCAAGATCGAGAACAACATCTTCCAGGACGAGATTGAGACCGCAGCTGCTAGTGACGCGAGAGAAAACGCTCGCGTGTCGGCCCAAAGTGTCGAACAGAAGACACGAGAGAACACGGCCATGATTGTCGACCCAGATCCCCTTGGGCGCATGCGATGGCAACGGCGAAAGGTCATTCAAATGGTCCGTAAGAACGGCCGCATGACAAAGGAGCAAAGGATAAAGATGACGGAAAGACAGCTCGTGCACAAGAGCCCTTTCATGGCAACCAGCGTCAAGAAGTTGATGATGCTCTCGCGCCAAATTTCGGGCAAGTTGGTGGACGATGCCATTACACAGATGACGTGGTCCAAGAAGAAGATGGCTGCCGAAATTCGATACTACCTGGAAGAGGCTCGCGATCTCGCAATTGCGCAGCGTGGAATGGGCCTCGGCAAGGTCAATGGCGAGCTCTACGACAACCCCAAAAAGATTCAGACTGGCGAAGGCAAATGGGTCGAGATTGTTGATCCGTCCCGTATGTACATTGCACAGTCGTGGGTGGGCCGAGGAAAGTGGCGCGGAAAGAGCATGGACGCGAAGGGACGTGGACGAATGGGCCTCATTCAGCACCCCGCTACCTGTATGTGACATGAATGAACATTATTTACAGTTTTATTTGGGAGACTAACTTTCAATCCATCTAGCCCTGACTATTATGCTCAAGGAGGAGAGGACGAGAGTACGCGAACACGAGGAGCGTGAGGCAAAGAAGGCTGCCAAGGGCCCATGGATCCATCTGCCTAATCGCAGCGTTCATGGCCAGCGACCATACTACAGTTGGTAATGCCGGCCGTGAACTATGTTTTCACCATGCACTCATTGTCCATACAGTTTTGACTGGAACTATCTGAGAGTTGTAACAACATATGTACATAGAATAGGAGCTGCAGAAATAAACAAGAACATGAAGAACTTCCTCCTACCTGATTCGGCTGGTCCATCTACAACAAATGTGGAGTTGGCCTAGAGCGGCCGAATCCATGAGCTAAAAGACAACAACAGATTAAGAACAAACAAAGGTAAATATGCACATGAAGGCTTCCCTGACTGGAAGGTTGAAACGCTGTGCTTCAAATGCGCGTAAGGTAAGGGAACCGTCGCAGCTTCAACTTTTTTGTACACGCCTCAGCACCATGTTCCACAGTGATCTTCATCACACCATGTTTCGTGGTTGCTGGCTTGGAATCATGTCCTCGTACCGATGTGATGTCATCTCGATGTCATGCCCGTACTTGTCGTACGAATCACGGTCCCTTTCCCGGTAATCGCGCGTGGGGTATGTAGGTCCTGAACCGGGGAGCGGTTTGGAGATCTCTATCGAGTGTCGAGGCGCAGCCTGCTTCTTTCGGTTCCTGAGCAAGCAGAAAGCTATGACGGCAACAGCCACGACAACAATAGCAACACCAATGCCGATCCCGGCTGCTGCGCCGGATGTAATACCAGAGGCAGGGACAGGTGAAGATGCCGGAGAGATCTCACTAGCAGCGCTTGTCGAAGTACTCGAACGGTCAGATGTAGTAGCACCGGGCTATTGTCATTTAGTAAGTATATTCGAGACTTGGTCACGATACCGAACTCACAGATGATGTGCTGCTTGTGGCTGGGGTAACTGGGGCGGCTGAAGTATTTGGAGTAGTTGACGTGGTTGAGGCAGTTGACGTGGACAATGCAGAAGGAGTGGATGCAGGCGTCGATGTAAGGCTTGGCGATGTCGACGTTGGCGATGGTGATACAATCGAAGATGACGAAGGTGGTGGCGTGCTTGGCGCGGGTGGGCTTGTTGAGGCTGGCGGCGATGATGGGGAAGATGGGGATGCAGAGACACGAGCAGCGGGCAACTTATCGGCTTGGCCTGCTTCTTGTTAGTATACGTTAAATGGTTATTTTGAGGGCACAACTTGCCTACGCAGAATCGAGGCGGGTCGCTTCCAACCAACCCTTGTCTGATTTCATCGACATTGGCGGCGCAGCTCCTGACGGAGCACTCGGCGACGAGGTCGACGAAGCCTTGTGATACACATAGGCAGCCTGCTTCATTAGCAGCCGAGCACCCAAGTTCTTTGAAATGGGTATTTTGGATATCGTCGGCACATGTCGGCTAGGAGCACCCTACGTTAATGGAAGGACTGCATCACGAAAATGCGATACTATTTACCACGCAGACGCCGTCGGCCATGACAGAAATGATACTGAACCCCAGTAGGGCCAGGACGGCCCAAAGCCGGAATCGGGTCATCGTCGTCGATCAACTCGGGTCGAATTAGATCGATGGCCCGGTGGCGTAGTCGAAATGTATGGGAGGGCTTGTTGGGAGTCGTGATGACTCGGAACAACTGGTAGTGGAGGCGACTGTGGGAATCGCCGACGACGAACCACGTAGTGCCAAAGCGACTTATCGACTTGCCGGGTCTTAGCGAATCGACGACGAGAAGTGAGACAGTGTCGCAAGCGTTGTTCGAAAAAGAGAGGCTGCAAGCGAGAACCGGTCCGCGCGGAGTGAAGGTGAGTTACAACACGAGAACGGAGTAGCCAAGAATGAGCGACGTGAAAGCGGCTAGGTAGGCGCGCATAGGGAAAGACAGACTGAGGTGGAAGAGGAGGGGCAAGGTCGTAACAATTGGAAGTGCGCGCGGAACCACGCAGCTCGCGATGTAAGAGCAGAGTCAGCGAGACAAGGACTCTAATAGCGGTGTAAATTAGCGGAAGTGTTTACCTTAGGTAAGGTAGGCCTGTCAATGGTGTGGGTGGGTAGGCTGGCGCAGAACAGGAAGGGGGTAAAAAAGAAGCCAGTGCGCGCTAGCTAAGGTAACTAGGTACTTGTAGATACATAGGATGGAGAGTTTGAGCCCTGTCTTGCGGGGAGCCAAGCTTGTGCAGAAAGGGCCGGCCGCAGGGCCTTGAGCTCGACTGTATCTTTTGGCAGAGCATTGTTGTTATTAGCGAAGGGCCAGGCTTGTCACGCTCTGCTAACCTAATCAATACAAACCTGCCTGGCCTGGTGTGGCTTGGGGAGATATGCAAGGATACCTTACTGCAACATCTTCATGCACAAGCCTACGTAGGTATACATGGGTCCGAAGTACGTCGTATGCGTACACCAAAGACTCTGGTAACTGAATATTTAGGGAATATCGTTGAGCACGGCTTGCGTGCGGGTGGGTTTATCATGCGATGCGTACACGGACTTGTATCGCATGGCACGACTGCTGCGGCCCCAAGACATGAGACTGAAACAGTTGGCCGGGCGCTTGACTTATTACTGATATGTACATATTATCAATAAGCTTGGCAACCACGCAATCACGGGCACGCAGTGACGCCGCTTGGTTCAGTTCCTTTGGTCGCTCTTATTATTAGACGCGACACCCAGTGTTATCTTGCTTGTCTGCCCAGAATTATAGCATCTGATGCAAGCAGCAAGGGGCACAGACAGCCCCGAGTCTTACTAGCGCGCGCCACATGGTAGACAAAGTTCTGTGCGGCATGGCAACCGTTTTCTGTCGCCATCCTCTACCTACTTACTGATAATCTATGTGCGCATCTCGCTATCTACTGACGCTTCGTCCTGGAGTGACTCGCGTCGCTCGCTGTAGCCTCGGTAGGGTTTCGTACGGCCTTTCGTTACTAGTTAAAACCCTGCCGTTTGCGACTCGTTCCTGGCGTGTATGCCTTCTACCCTTGAATTTTCTCTTTACATGTCGACTGCTGTCCAGGTCCGGTAGGTCATCGCTCACCTTTGTCTGGCTCGCGTTCAAGGCACCTCTAACGGTGATTCTCTGCCCACTAGTATCCGTACTTCTCTGCCCAACGTACCCTGGTGCTGTGCCTCAATTTCGCGCGCAATGGCCCTCAGGCAATGGCTCTCAGGCAACGGCTCTCAGGCAACGGCGCTCGGGGCGTGCAGTGAAGTGGCCAGGAAAGACTCAGAACAATTGAGTCGTAGTAATTCAAAAGTTATGAATAAGCATAAATGTCAACAGCAAAAATAAACTTCTTATCTATATCCATGCTGAATCAAAAGCAGCGTTCCTCATGCCCCCATGAACGCTGCCAGCCCCACAGCGACCTGCCGATAAAGCCTTATCAGTGAGAGGCATCAGCCCGCCAAGCAGCTTATCACCTTCGGACAACGCCCCGTCGCAAAAGCTAACTATGTACACAGCTACAAAATAATCACTGCTACCACTGTACAACTCAGCAACAGCTTGCCACCGAAAATACAAGCAATAAATCACGCCTGGAAGGGCCAGAGTCAGCAGCGTCCCCGAATGACAGCTGACCGCCCGCGACAATGGCCAATCCAGTGGGAGAGGAAAATTGGCTCTCATACTTGGACGAGGCGACGCGCGACGCCACTGATCTGGAACAAAGCGTCAATCTCGTCGAACTGTACAAAAAGGCCACGACTGCAGAGCCTGGTAGCCTGAAAATATGGCTGGCTTACTGCCATTACTTCTCGTCTCTTCGCGCCGCCAGCGCCAGCGCCAGCGCCGAGACTGCATGGTCCAACGAGGAAAAAGCAATAGGACAGGAACTTTTTTCTCTTGAAGCGGAACTCAATCTATGGCAGCAAGGGTATGAGGCCATAAAATACCGCGTTGGTGACAGTCATATCCTATGGGACAAATGGATCGCCGTCGAGAAAGACAATCTAGCCACCAACAAGCAGCCCGAAACAGGCACGAGAATCGCGAACGAGTATAAGCGTCGCCTCGCAACTCCACATATCACATGGGATTTGACGTCACAATCCTTCTCCAGCTTTCTCTCCGAGCACGACCAGGGGGCATGGGAAGAGTCAATGAAAGAAATCACTTCAAGTGCTCAAAAGACCAAGGCCATCATTATGGCGCGAGATCCCTTCGAAATGCAAATCAACACATCAGTCAGGCAAGGTGATTTGGACTCACAACGAAAGTATATGATGGAATATCTGGAATGGGAGACGATGCAAAGCTGGAAAGACCAGGACGACCCACAGCTCGCGGCGGATATTTGCTCTGCTCTCCACGATAGAGCCCTTTCAGAGATATTCGCATTCGACGAACCAGTTTGGTATGGTTATATATCGTTCCTGTCAGCACGTCCTCAACTTCACCCTCTCGAGAAGCTGTTCGATGCTACGCGCCGTGCCGTTCAGCATTGCCCATCTTCAGGCCGCCTTTGGGCCAGATACATTCTTTGCGCGGAAGAGTCCCAACTTTCATTTGAAGAGATTGAATCGATCAAAGTCCTCGCCGCCAAGCAAGAGCGATTATACTCCAATGGCATGGACAACATCATCGAGATGTATCAATCATGGTGTGGATATGTCAAACGATTCGCCATGATTACGACCGAGGGAGATGAAACCGTGGACGTGGCCGATGTTGCCATTGTCTCCTGCCTTGACGACGTCAGAGCAAAAGGCAGCAAGTTATACGGTAAAGATTACCAAGGCGACCCCAAGCTCAGGCTAGAGAGGATATACTTGCAATTTCTCACCGAAGTGAAGGATGCTGTGCCTCAAGCTAGAGCATTGTGGAAGAAGCTGGCCAACGTGAAGCTGTATGCAGATACGTATGAATTCTGGACACGATATTATACATGGGAAATGTCTGTATTCTGGTCCGAGCTTCAACAAAACCAAGGACCTTCGTCAATACCGTCAGATCGCATTCCATCGCTTGCCACCGAAGTCTTACATAAGGCATCGCTACGACGCAGCATTGATTGGCCTGAGAAGATTCTTGAGTTATACGTGCAACACTGCAATGACTACGAATCTCCCGTATCGCTGCGCAAGTGTCTTGATAGTGTTTTTAGGGCCGAGAAGGGTGTCAAGAAGCGCCGTGAGCGCGAGCAGCAAGAGCAGGCTGCTGCATATGCTGCCTATTACTCTTCGACAGCACCACAGGTGCATGGCTCTGTTGACGAAGACGCGCACACTGTAAACAAAAGAAAGCATGACTCGGTCAACGACGACAAATCTGGGCAACTATCGGCGAAGCGCCAAAAGAGCATGCAAGACGACGATGCACACTCAACCACTTCTCAGTCTGTCAAGCGCGACCGCGAGAACTCTACGATCATCATTTTCAATTTGCCACCCGATACTACACAAAGTAAAGTTCGACAATATTTTAAGGATTATGGACATGTCAAAAACTTTACTGCCTTTGTGAAAGAGGAAGATGACGATTCAATCACTGCCTTGCTTGAATTGACATCGTCGTCTGAAGCTGAGTCCGCCCTGCTTCGCGATCAAAAATACTTCGGGGAGCACCAAATACAAGTTAAGTCTGGCCATGATCTGACAGTTTATGTGGCAAACTACCCCCCAGCCGCGGACGAGAAATACGTACGTGAGCTGTTCCAAGACTGTGGCAAGATTTTGAGCATTAGATGGCCTAGCCTGAAAGTCAATGCACACCGCCGCTTCTGTTACGTCTCTTTCCGTGACCAAGCATCCGCAGCCAAGGCAGTGGAGAAGGAAGGAAAGCTTCTCGAGGGTAAATACAAGTTATTGTCTAAGCTGTCTGATCCTGATCGCAAAAAGAGACGCGAAGGTGCTGTTGCAGAAGGTCGCGAGGTGCACGTGGCGAATTTGGACAGTGCTATTGTTGAATCAGATATAAGGGACATCTTTTCCAAGTTTGGAAATGTCACGAGAGTTAACATACCGCGAGGGCTCTCAGGCAATCACCGCGGCTTCTGCTTCCTTGACTTCGAGACAAAAGAGCAAGCCGAGAAAGCTGTGTCTGAGCTGAACAACACCAAGTTCCGCCGTCAAATATTGCAGGTTTCCCTGTCCAAAGTATCTACAGTCAAGACAACTGCAAAGAACGTTAGCGCAGTGGCTGTGGACACTGATGGAGACTTTGCTATAAACACCAACGCGGTAGAGAAGAAAGAGAACGCTGCCAGTGCTGAAGATATCAGCGCTCGTACCATTGCCCTACTTGGCCTGCCTGACACCATTAATGACGCCAGAGTTCAGAAGCTTGTTGAGCCATTTGGTCCTCTTGTTCGATTGGTGATGCAGCCGATGCATGGTGGTGCTGTCATTGAATTCGCAGACGCAGCTAGTGCTGGAAAGGCAGCTCTTCAGCTTAATAGTATGGAGTATGAGGGCTACAAGCTGCGCACGGGATCGCCAGACCAGCTCCGACATGCCAGAGCGAAGCGTGGCGATGGTCAATCTGCAGCGAAGCTACAGGGCAAAGAAACTGCAAAAGGTGGCATCGGCGATGTGAATTCAATCAGCAGTGGCTTCATGCCTGCACCCAGTGGATTACGCCGTCCCGTGACAGCTCGACCAGGTCCCAAGCGTGGGTTAGGGTTCGCATCGCGGAAGGCGGCTGGGAGCAGCACGGAAGCCGCTCTGAAAAATTCATCGACAGCCGAACCAAAAAAGAACAATGCCGATTTCAAGGCCATGTTCATTGCCGGCGGCGGCAAGAACGGCGGCGAGAATGGAAGTGGGGCATAGCGGACGTTTCAACCGATGCAGATTTGAGGAATTGAAAGACGAGATTTTGTAAAAATATCTGTAGTATTGAACGCAGGATGCAGAAAACAATGTATCAATTTAATGCCACAGACCTGCTCATGATTTAACATGCTTTTAAATGTGAGTCTCTATGCTATCTGAAAATAGGAGCGCTGAATTGCCGTGTGGTCGGTCATTACGAATACGCTCTGATCCATGTCAAATCTAGACCTCTATGCTTTCGAGAATACCCCAATGGATTTTTCCTGGAAAAAGTCTTGTGTGAAGAGCCTTTGCCAGACATCAAACCACTTTTCGTGCTGAGCAGTGGGGAGCTTGCCTGGCTGTTTGAAGGACCGCGTGAGAAGCTCTCGTAGTCTCGTGCGGATGACTTTGATGGCGAGCATCGTCTTCCAATCTGGCACTGCAAACCGACCCCTATTTCCATCTAGTATAATGACGCCAGAAAACATCTGAAAGCAGGCTGTTAGATCCCGGCCATGGTGTCAATCTGATTTGAGGCGGTTTGACTTACATCGATGCGAACATCTCCACAAAGGAGGGCAATGGCAAAGGGATCCGCTGCCGTGGTCTCGTGGGCTCGATAGACTCTTGGGTATGAATTAGCTCAAGTAAGGAGAAAAGCGGTTAATGAAGGAGCGTACGTTTTGGATTGCATAATGTGGTAATATGAGAGCCACTTGATGTCGAGGTGGTCGCGGTTAACCGACGAGGGGTGTATACTGATGGACTGATTATTGCCAATATTTCGCATGCCCTTCATACCAGGTGTATCTCGTACTAAGAGCTTAGGATAGAAGCTCCAAGCGATTACAGAAGCGGAAACCACATCATTATCGCTATACATATTGACTCGGCCAGGTATTTCGAAGAAGTGTTGCTGCCGGCGGCCACGGCCTCCGGAGAAGCGCTGGCGTGAAAGCGCCTTCCTCTCCTCATCGGTGAGCGGAAGGAATCCAGAGTCTGCCAGGGAGACCAATAGTTGGCCCTTGAGATCTTCGATGTTTGAAAGAGTCTGTTGACTGAGAAAGTTCTTGCGACAGAACTGCATTTCCTTTCCAATACCGCTGTTGGACTGGCAGGTCTTCTTCCAGCCCAGATAAGCATTGTAGACTGTGAGAAGATCCGAATCAGCTCGTCTGAATGCTGCGCGAGCGTTGTCCGCCAAGCTGCGCTGTCCAAATGGCGCAGAAAAGGGGGATTTAGAGGAGAGGATGGCAGCCAGCGTGAGCGCCACGTCTAGACATTTGAAGACCGTCCCAAAAAGTATCAATTTTCCAAGGAAGACATCTAACGGAAGACGTGCGAGTTGATGTCCTAGCGGTGTCAAATCCTCCCCCGAAGTTAGGGCCCGTACATCCACTAATGCGTCGATTGCGCGACGGATGTTTTTTGCCGAAGGAGGATCCAGCGCATCCCCCAATGTTTCCTCAATTCCGCCAATCTTGCATATTTTGACCCGAATTGCCAGGTCTTGCAGCGATAAGCGAAGCATTTCCGGAGTTTGCTGATCGCTCATGAGGTTATTGTGTCGAGATCGAGTGTACATGTGAAAGCAAAGGCCTTTTTGAACACGACCAGCTCGACCCCGCCGCTGCTTTGCATTGGCTCTCGAAATGAAGGTGTCGATCAACCTTGAAAGCTGCCTTCGCTCATCAAACCTCATCTCACGATGCTTGCCAGTATCAATGACACATGTTACATCTGGAATTGTGATACCTGTTTCCGCGATATTAGTTGCCAACACAATCTTTCGCATTCCGCGAGGAGGTATCAAGAATGCAGACTCTTGGTCATCTGTTGCAATGGTAGAGTGCAGAGGATACACAAGCCAGTCCTTGGCGAATCGTGGGTCACCGAGAAGCATGTCGTTCAAAGTTCGAATTTCAGCGATGCCAGGAAGGAACACGAGAATGGCATTGCTGTAAGCTTGCAAATCTTCGTCCGTGGCAATACGGGCGATCAACTTCACAACGAGTTCGAAGTCGATTTGATACTCATCCAGCTGGGAAAGGGTGCTGCGCGTCTTGGCGGAGTATGCGGCGAGTGATTGAGATATTTCACTTTTGGGAGCATCTGAATCAGGATCGCCAGTATCGTCATCCAAATCTACCATCTTGTCGCTAGCAGATTTTGGAGGTGTATAGCCGGTTAGCTCAATGGCATCCTCGAGGTAGCGGACCTCGACAGGGTACGTTCGGCCAGGCACGTTTAGAATGGGCGCGCCGCCCAGATATGCTGAGAAGCGATCTGCATCCACTGTGGCAGACATAAGAACAACTTTGAGATCTTTTCTTTGGAGCATCAGACGTTTTAGGACAATAAGTAGGAAGTCGCTGTCAATCGAACGTTCGTGAACCTCGTCCAAGATCAAGTGCGTAACCTCTTTCAAATCATTTGAGCCTTCCAGCATGCGCATGACAATACCAATAGTTGCGTAGATCAGCCTGGTTTCCTTTGAAACAGTGGCCTCAAGTCGAATGGAATAGCCAATAAGCGAGCGATTTGTTCCTATGTCATTGCGATTCTCGCCCAGCTCTTCACTTACACGGCGAGCAAGTGAGATAGCAGAAATACGGCGGGGTTCGGTGCAATAAATTTTACAATGCCTTCCGTTGCACAGCTCATTTTCGAGAAGGAATGAAGGGACCTGCGTACTTTTGCCGCTACAAGGCCGTCAGTGAAGCACAATTTCCACAACCGACAAACTTACCATCCAGTTTCACCGCAGACAATAACGACTTGATTACTTGCAACAGCCTCCAAAACTTGAACTCTGAAATCCCACATAGGTAGTTGCATGCGAGACAGCTGGCAGCTTTGTTAGCAGCTTTTCCGATATCACAGATTCAATAGGCTTACCAACATGGACTGGTACTTTGAAGTGCCAGATTTGTCAGCCCAAATCTTTTGAAAGAAACCAGGGCTGCCATTCGTTTGCTTGGTGCGATTACCGCTCCCCTCATTCGCTTCGGATTGCTGCTTAGCATTTCCACGTCCTCGGAAGGCACCGTGTATGATGACGCCATCCTCCAACTCCTGATCGAGTCTTGCTCGTACCAAACCTCGTAAGTTTTTTACCACATTTCGATCTGCAGCATCGGCATGACTCTTCTTGGCTCCCGCCAGCTCTGACCAGAGGTCTTTCCAAGCTGGTGGCAACCGCAAATTTACCTTCTCCTCTCTCGTATTGGTGCTAAATATGTGAAATAATGCCACGGTCGCTATGTATGCTTCAGATTGCTTAGCATCAGGAGTAGCAACTCCAGCCATTTCAAAAGAAAAATGACTGGGTAATAGGTCTATCGACACATCGGTTGTGAGTACTGGTTGCGGTAATTCTTGTGCTTTATTCCACAAAATGTCTAAAGCTTGCTGGCTTGCGAAAGAAGCGTCAGAGACAACCTTGTACTGTATTTTGACAGCCGAGTCACTGCCGCGTTGTTAGCAAGGTGCATCGATTCGAAAGTTGCTAGTGGGTAACATACCGTGATCGACAGGCTTCCTCCAAGATGCGACGAGGTCCCATTCCTGTCCATTTTCCGAAATCTTTGAGCACCAGCTTCATGCCATTGGCGCCGTTAACGACGGTTTGCGACTTTCCTGTGGTGGGATCCACTTCGTTCTGGGGCAGAGAGTCAAACAATCCTCCAATATCGTCCGTTGCTTCATCCTGTGCTAGAATTTCCGCAGCAATACGCTCAGCCTCATCGTTTATATGATCTGCTTTGGACTCGTCAAGCTTCAAAGATTCCATCGGCACCGCATGCTCACGGTCTGCCTCCAATTGCTTTCTTGTGGCTGCCAGCTGCTGCTCCACAACCATCTTTCTTGCCCGCCATTGTACTTCGCCAGTTGGCTTATCAAACAGAACGTCGTTTTCGATCATTTGAATCTTTGCTTCCAGTTTCGCGATCGCGATCGCTCTGTCGTCGGAATGAGATTCTCGGCTTCTAGAGAGCTCCAACAATCTTGTTTTGGTGGCCACATATTCAGGTATCAACTCATCGGGCTCGATGTCACTATCACAGGTGACAACAGTCTTTTTGATGGGCGACTGCGTTTTCCGGTCTCGTCCATCAGCACCTCTGTTTGCAGTTTGGCGATTCGGCTTTGGCGTTGCGGATCTCGAAGGTATTGGACTATCGTTCGGTGTCTCCCCTACTCAAATGTTCAGTCAGAAAGCTCAGTGAGGGTTATTCAGGTCCTAATCACCTTTGGAAGCTGTCTTTGGCTTTTTCTCATATGCCGGCAATTCGCTCACGTCACATTCGCGCGCTAGCCAGTCAAGAGACTCTTCTAGCCCCCAGATCAGATCTTTGCCTGGGGCAGATATACTTGTTGTTATGTCGAGAATATGTTTGACAACTGAACAGACTCGATGTTCTTGAAAACCGGCGGATTGTAGTGTGAGCTGCAGCGTCCACAGACGGGCGACCAATTCTTCTTCCGACGGCATCCTGCCACCGCCATGGCTCTCTGCTGATAAGCTTGAAAGAGAGAATCGGGTCTCTCCGGAAATGACATCCTGAATATGTTCCATGAGCTCGGTGTTAAACCACCTTAAGCTGTTGACAGACTCTGCTTGACCTCGAAGCAGCCTCCGGTCTGTTTCCAGTCGGTTGCGCTGGCGGGCCGCATCACGCTTGCATTTTTGTGCCAATTTCTCCACTAGAAGCTGGAGTTCGGATTCTTCGAGGTGCTTCTCGAACTCTTCGGCACTTAATTCCTTTTCCGCTGTGTTATCACCATCCGCCTTGAGTGCTTCCTCAGTTGGCGGAGGGGCATCCTTTTTGTCATGAGGGGCATCTGCTGGCGCGGCAAGTTCTGACTCGGTCGCTTCGGGTCGCGGCTTCGCTGCAATGGAAGTTGTCGCAAATCCTCGTGCAGGGTTAGCCGTTGGCTTCTTCTTTTTCTTATTGCCAGCCATGGTCGCGAACGGTTATGGAAACGCAGCGATGCTGGGTGGAAGAAAGCTCGCCTGTCAGACGTGGGGCAACATCCTGTGTACCTACCACCTAGTCTAAGTAGGTAGGTATAACCCCCTACCTAGGTACCTAGTAGGTACCTAGGTAGGTAAGGTACCGGATGTCAGAAAACACCCCCCCTCCCGCGTAGGTAGTACCTACCTAACTAACTACCTACCTACCTATATATTTACCTAGCTTGGGCTTGACCTACCCCGCCGAAAAAAAAGACATTCGAGCTCGGGCAAGTAGTAATGCTCTATGGACCATGAGACCAAACAATATAACAATATCAAGGCCTAATTTGATGAATTGGGAGTAGTAGAGTCTTCTCGACGCTTCTCGTAGTTCTTCAAACGCTGCTATTGGGAACATTGAGTCATGCCGGGCCGAACTCGCCAAGTGTGCGAGTGAAGAATCTTGGCCAGAAAGCTAGAAAGCCCTAATTAGGAAAACCCGCGCGCATGTAGATGGGGGACTTCGAGGTATAGAAAGGTTTATAATTCGCTATCTGTCTTCAAGTCGCGATCATGAATGAGCGATAGAATTCGATTTCTTGGCCTTCTATTACGAAGGAAAAACAGAAAGCACCCAGGTACACCAGCTTCATGGGAGCGGTAGTGGGCGGTGAAAATCGTCAACGTGGGGTCCTCAATCCTCATCTTCTGTCTAAAACACCACCACGATCTCGACTACTGCCGCACAGAATAATCGGACTCACGACCCGATAACGGAAAAATCGGCTCGACATATTGCATTGATCGCCCCAGATGGTCTCTTAAATTCGTCTGATACACGATTGCACCGACATGTCAGAAATCTCCCCCAGCAGCGGAGGCGCTGCATCTGTGTTCGACCTCGCCCAGACGGCCAATATCCTGGCTTCCTCGTCAACTTCCGCCCGCATTAGTCGGCTTCATTCTCTTGGTGAGGCAATATCACACAGAAGTATGACAATGCAGCATTTGGAAGGCTCATTGATACTAATCAATCTGCAGAGCTCAATCGAAATGACAGCCAAACGATCCTCCAGTCCCTCTTCGCTACTGTTCCATTTTACCAAGATCGCGAATCGAGATTAGCCGTGCAACGATGCTTGATATCACTTGTTACCGTGAGCACTGAAGAACATGTCCTTCAACGCATCGTCCAAACTGTCCACACAGAGAGCCAGAAGCAAGCAGTTGCTACATCGACCGCGTTTGTCTGGGTGGAATGGTGCAGCGTTCTTGTACAACATCTCGCCGGGACTCATAGATGGGAAGCTTTTGGTAAAGATATTCTCATTTCAGCCGCCGACTTTTTGGAGAAATGCCTCCGTCATCCGCTGAAGCACGGTATTGCTCGATCGGCTCTGGTTGTGACCCGGCGAGCATTCCGAAAGCTCTTTGGAATGCCTGATACTGGCAATAAAGCGCTGGAAGATGCTGTCAAGATTCTGACATCAAAGCAAGCGCAGCCAACCGCCAAATACTCTTTGATCCTGGGAGTCATTGCTGGGGTATGCGCCCGTTCTCCTCTGTTGAAAAGGTCATTTTCTCCTTTGAAGTCGAGTTATCACGAATTCTACGCTAGAGAGGTGATCGGCTCGCGCGTCTCTATACCGGCGCATATCGCCGATGGTCTAGACGACTTCTTCGCCGCGTTCTCGTCAGGAGAAGAGCTCAAGGCAGATATTATGCCAAACATTGAGAAGGGCCTGCTGCGATCCCCGGAAGTCATTCTCACGGGCGTGTTGAAGCCACTCATTAGCTCACTTCCGAAAAGCCTCGACATGTCGGAGATCCTCGAGAAAAGCCTTCTTAAGCCAATAATTTCGAACCTCAGATCGACGAACGCATCAATTCGAGACGCTTCGGTCAGCGTCTTCAGCGTCGCAATTTCGCGTTGTCAAGACCAGAAAGCTATCAACCGCATCATCCAAGATATTTCCGGCCCCCTGAAAGCTGGCAAGATCGCTTCTGCCGACCATCGTATTCTGCACGCCTCAATGCTGGAGAGCATTCCACTGTCAGCCACTGCCTCAGAAGCTGTTTCTATGGCGCTTGCAGCTGTCGCGGCTAAAGAAGGCAACGAGGCGGCACTTTCTGCAGAGCTTCGAGCTCTGGGCATAGCAGTTGGCTTCATTTTGAGAAGCGATACAGCTATTCCTACAGCTATCCAAGAAGTGTTAGCAAAGGGACTTGCAGACAAGAAGGCTCCGGTCAGGAAGTTGTGGATCTTAAACGCAGGGCAGATCCTGTGGAGCAATATAGGTGCTCCGGTGGTAGACAACTCCAGTTCATTCGTCGAAGCTATTACACCGAAACTAGTAACGACTCTGGAAGAAGTTGCCTCCAATCCTGCAACAGCCGCACAGAGTGGATTGATAGTCGGCGCTTATGTCCTTATAGCTCTGCACAAGAGACTCGAGCATCAGTATCAGAAGTCCAATGTGGCACAGCTGTTGGCAAAGGCAGACATTGCTAACAGAGCACTCAATATCACAGAGAAACAACAGATTTTGTTGAGCCCGAGAATTTATCACAAGTCCACCACTGAGGAAGACCTATTGTGGCTCCTTCGAGCGCTGACATCTGCATCGGAACACCTCAGGAGCGAAACAAGCGAAGTTTCACTTGCCTGGGCTGAGGCTATGGTATATCTCATTTGTGGCACATCTATTCCTCCCGCTGTGCAGAGGAGCGCTGTGCAGGCTTTGTCAAAGCTATACGCAGAACGACCCGGCGTGATCTCTGACTTTGTCATCCATAGCCTGTGGAAGACACTCGGCCAGCTACACAGTAATGAGAAAGACATGAAACTGGAAAGCGCAAACTTGGGCAGAGTGCTTCGATCGATAGCTTTGGATCCTGTGGAGATACCAAAGAACGCTGATCCAGCAACTCGAGGCCAGTTAGAAGAGCAAGCGTGCTCAATCATCGTTCTGGCGCGGCCGGAACTTATTCTTAACTCACACTGGATCGATACTGTCATTCGAATGGGGGTTGATCCTGGCGAATTGGCGCGTCATCATCGCGATAGTCTATTAAGGGAAATCGGAGCCAGAACTGCACCTGAGCAGGTAAGCGTTAGCAACCATTGACATGTCTGTGTTAAAAAGCTCACAATCTGGAATCAGCCCACCATCATTAAACAAGCAGCATACAATGCCGCAGCTGAACTCGCATTTGTCGCGCCGGATGTCGTCGTTCCACGACTTCTGGAACTGATTGGACGGGACCTCAATCGTGACAGTCTGCGCCCCATTGGCCCTCTCGAAATGGCAATCTCCCGAACTCCCGAGGGGACATGCTTCGTGGATGTCCTGGGAAAGAAGGCGAAAAGCAGCACACCCAATAAGAAAAGCCCAGCTGAAGAGATCCTTGACTGGGAGCAAGATGCACGAAGGCAAATTGAGCAAAGAAAGACTCAAGGCAAGAAGTTGCCTGGAGAAGATGTTTTAAAGATAAATTCCCAATTAAAGAAAGAAAAGGGCATCCGAAAATCGGTGCAAGAGCTGCAAGCAAAAATAAATCGCGGCATTGGCATCATCGAAGCGCTGGCCACTGGGCCCCCAACGGATGCCACTTTGTGGCTTGGTCAATCCGTGAAACTTTTGCTTGATGCTGTTGAGGAGGGTGCGTCTTTCCTTGTTGGGGAGGCTGTCGCAACAGCATTCTTGAAGTGCTCTGAGAAAATCTCCGTAAGACTTGGAGCCATGCGACCCTTTATTGGCGCTGCTACCCTGCGACTCCACGGGGTGGCACTGCCAGAAAGCTTCTGTGAAGAGGCTCTCGAAGATCTCGTGACAAGGACACTTTACAGACTCAGATTCGCCGGTGAACAGCGTCCTTTTGATGTCGCTACCCTCACCTACGTACTGCCTCTACTGCTGGATATTCTGCGCACTGGTGGCGTTGGCGCAACGGATGACGAACGCGATACTCAAATTGTCCTGGTTGTGGAAGTCATTTCGTTCCACACTGATGTTTGCGAGGATGAGTCGCTCCCCCGCGCCGAGATTATCACCACTTTAGTGGATGCAATGCAACGGTACACACAGCACTACAAGATCATCAAAGACTGTCTTGCAGACATCTGCCGCTGTATTGCTCCCAACATCAGCAACCTTGAGATGCGTCTACTGGCCAAGGGATCAACTGTACCCTCTAGCACAGTCCGTACGGCTATTTTGCAGTCAATCAGTGCAGAGGTTGATATGACCGAATTGCAATATTCCGCCGAGATATGGCTAGCATGTCACGATGATCTAGAAGAAAATAGGGAGCTTGGCCGCGAGATTTGGGAAGAAAGTGGATTTTCGATCCAGGAATCAGCCATCGCTACATTGGTGCCATTCTTGGAGAGCAAAGATGGACAGTTGCGCAGATCCGCCGCTAGATCACTTGCAGAAGCAGTGGCTTCGCAAAAGCGCTGCATCGAGCCCCTACTGTTACAGCTGAAAACCTCATATAGCGAGCTTGCCAAACCAAGAGCACAGAAGCTTGACGAATATGGCATTTCTGTCAAAGTGGATCTTTCCGATCCTTGGGAAGCCCGTCAAGGCATTGCCACGGCATTCAAGGAACTCTCCCCTGTACTCAACAATGCACAATTAGAGACGCTCTTTGTGTATCTCATTGAGGCTGGCCCCTTTGCCGATGTTGCCAGCAATGTCCGGGGCGAGATGTTGGACGCTGCTCTCCGGGCTATCGATAATCACGGCAAGGCCATGGTTGAAACTCTCATGAATAAATTCGAAGCGACTCTTGAGAATGGTGATCTTACCAGTGACGCCGCTGATCGCTTGAGTGAAGCTGTTATTATATGCTATGGTGCTCTCGCTAGCCATCTTCGCCCAGGGGATGCCAAGATTCCGATTGTTATCCAGCGCCTCCTGACCACTTTGAGCACTCCTTCTGAAACGGTGCAATTCGCGATTGCAGAATGTCTCCCACCACTCATTAAGGCATGCCCTGAGAAGGCACCCAAATACATTGAACAAATCATGGATGAGCTTCTGAACTCAAAGAAATATGCGGTGCAGAGAGGAGCGGCGTATGGCTTGGCCGGTGCCGTGCAGGGCCGAGGAATCGGGTCGCTGCGCGAGTATCGTATCATTTCTAGTCTCAATGCTGCGATGGAGAATAAAAAAGATGCGCAACAGAGAGAGGCGGCGCTGATTGCATTTGAGCTTCTTTCAAACATCCTTGGAAGACTGTTTGAGCCTTATGTCATCCAGATCGTCCCCCAACTTCTTGGAGGATTCGGTGATAGTAATGGTGACGTGCGTGATGCCTGTTTAGCGGCTGCGAAGGCTTGCTTCGGCAAACTCAGCTCCTATGGTGTCAAGAAAATCATGCCAACCCTTCTTGGCGGCCTGGACGACCAGCAATGGAGAAGCAAGCGGGGTGCTTGCGATTTGCTTGGTGCAATGGCCTACCTGGATCCAAATCAGCTTGCCACCAGCTTGCCCGACATCATTCCTCCTCTTACCGGCGTGCTGAATGATAGCCACAAGGAAGTACGCGCGGCGGCGAACCGGAGCCTGAAGCGATTTGGGGAGGTTATTAATAACCCGGAAATCAAGGGCTTAGTTGACATTCTCCTGAAAGCTTTGAGCGACCCCACCAAATTCACTGACGAAGCTCTTGATTCCCTTATCAAAGTTCAATTCGTGCATTATCTTGATGCACCATCGCTGGCTCTGGTAACAAGGATACTACAAAGAGGCCTTGGCGACCGCTCTAACACCAAACGCAAGGCTGCCCAAGTTATTGGTAGTTTGGCTCATTTGACTGAGAAAAAGGACATCATCGTTCACCTTCCAATTCTGGTTGCGGGCCTGAAAGTTGCCGCTGTTGACCCTGTCCCTACGACCAGAGCTACGGCGTCAAGGGCACTAGGTTCCCTCGTTGAGAAGCTCGGAGAGGAGGCTCTCCCCGACCTCATCCCTGGCTTGATGCAGACGCTGAAATCAGATACTGGTGCTGGCGATCGTCTTGGTTCTGCTCAGGCTCTCAGTGAAGTTCTCGCTGGACTTGGTACAACAAGACTGGAGGAGACGTTGCCTACAATCTTGCAAAATGTTGACTCTTCCAAAGCAGCTGTCAGAGAAGGATTCATGTCTCTCTTCATATTCCTTCCCGTCTGCTTTGGCAATAGCTTCGCCAACTATTTGGGTCGTATTGTCCCACCTATTCTGGCTGGGCTCGCGGACGACGTCGAGTCAATTCGAGACACCGCTTTGCGCGCTGGTCGTCTTTTGGTCAAGAACTTCGCGGTCCGCGCTGTCGATCTTTTGCTACCGGAGCTGGAGCGTGGTTTGGCGGATGACAGTTATCGGATTCGACTGAGCTCAGTCGAGCTAGTTGGAGATCTACTCTTCAACCTGACTGGTATCAAGGCCAGTACTGAATTCGATGAAGACGATGATGAAGCTATCAAGGAAGCAGGAGCATCTCTCAAGGAGGCTCTTGGAGAAGGAAAGCGCAACAAGATCCTCTCTGCGCTTTATGTCTGCCGCTGCGATACTTCGAGTGCTGTGCGATCTGCTGCTATATCGGTCTGGAAGGCATTGGTGCACAGCCCTAGAACTCTAAAGGAACTAGTACCGACCTTGATCCACCTCATCATTCGACGCCTAGGTAGTTCCAACATGGAACACAAAGTTATTGCCAGCAATGCTTTGGGTGAATTAATTCGAAAGGCAGGAGACGGTGTGCTTGCAAGCTTGCTGCCTACATTGGATGAGGGCCTTCAGACCTCTACCGACTCAGATGCCAAGCAAGGTATTTGCCTTGCACTCAGGGAGCTCATCTCCTCTGCTACGCCTGAGGCACTCGAAGAGCATGATAAGACGCTTATTTCTGTTGTACGAACCGCACTCATCGATTCTGATGACGAAGTGCGAGAAGCCGCTGCCGAAGCATTTGACTCTTTGCAGAACATCTTTGGCAAGCGTGCTGTTGACCAGGTTCTTCCATACCTGCTCAATCTCCTTCGCTCAGAAAGCGAAGCCGACAATGCTCTCGCAGCATTACTCACCCTCTTGACAGATACGACCCGTTCCAATATCATCCTGCCAAATCTCATTCCTACGCTCACAAGTCCACCAATCTCTGCATTTGATGCGAAGGCTTTGGCATCACTCTCACGTGTCGCTGGCGCTTCCATGAACCGCAGACTGCCTAACATTATAACATCTCTGCTCGAGACCGAGATTAACTGCACAGAAGAGGAGCTGCACCGTGACTTGGAAAAATCTTTCGATACTGTTGTGCAGTCTATTGATGAGTACGATGGATTGAACACTGTCATGAACGTCCTTTTGGGTCTTCTTAAGCACGATGATCATCATTGGCGTGCTGCGACAGCACGTCATATGACGAGCTTCTTCGCGGTAGCCTCGGTTGAGTACTCTAGATACAACCAAGACATCATTCGTTCACTACTTAACTCCTTTGACGATGGTGATGCTGCAGTGGTCAAGGCTTCATGGGCCGCCCTGAGCGAGTTCACGAAGAAGTTGAAGAAGGAGGAAATGGAGTCTCTCGTTCCCTCCACTCGACAGACTCTGCAGCGCGTCGGTGTTGCTGGAGCAAATCTGCGAGGATTCGAACTACCAAGGGGCATCAACGCTATCTTACCAATTTTTTTGCAAGGCTTAATGAATGGTACGGCGGATCAGCGTGTGCAAGCTGCTCTGGGTATTTCGGACATTGTTGATCGTACCAGCGAAGCTAGCTTGAAGCCGTTTGTCACACAAATCACAGGTCCGCTTATCCGTGTCGTATCTGAACGGTCAACTGACGTCAAATCCGCTATTCTGTTGACGCTCAACAATTTATTGGAGAAAATGCCTACTGCATTGAAACCCTTCCTACCTCAATTGCAGAGAACATTCGCGAAGTCCTTGGCTGACAGTTCGAGTGAGGTTCTGCGCACAAGAGCCGCGAGGGCACTTGGAACCTTGATTAAGTATACTCCGCGAATCGATCCTCTCATCGCGGAACTTGTTACTGGATCTAAGACTACAGATTCGGGCGTCAAGAAAGCCATGCTCAAGGCTCTGTACGAGGTGATCAGCGGAGCAGGCGCGAACATGGGCCCAGCTTCCCGCACGGCTATCCTGTCGTTGATCGATAGCGATGTTAACGAAAGCGATGCTTCCATGGCAATTACAAATGCACAGCTCCTTGGTGCCTTGATAAAAAATGTGCCCGAGGAGGCTGCTGCAAGCCTACTACGCAACCGTGTAGCTACACCGAACTTCAATCTATCCTCAGCTCTTGCCTTGAATGCTGTTCTGGTCGAGTCTCCAGAGGTATTGGTCCAGAGTGCCATGGCTGAGGATCTCCCTGACCTTCTATGTGAAGGCATGACTGCCAAACCAGTGAGTTAATTTTTCCTAGCGCTTGACTATGTTTCTAACAATCGTGATCAGACTTTTGTTGGAGACAATTATATCTTGGCTGCTGGCAAATTGCTTCTTTCATCACCTCCCAGGAATTTTGACGCTACGAGGAGTATCTTTGAGAGTCTCGCAAGTATTATACAGCCGGGCTCCCCTTCGGATTCTCGCAGGCTGGCCTTGGTTATCATACGCACTGTGAGCCGAACAAACATGGAAGTTGTCCGTCCGCATGTACCACTGTTGGCTACACCGATTTTCTCCAGCGTGCGAGACCCTGTCATACCCGTCAAGCTTGCTGCCGAGGCGGCCTTTGTAGAGCTTTTCAGTGTTGTAGGGGAAGAGAGCAGGATTTTCGATAAGTACATGGCTGGACCCGGAGCAGATCTGGCCGCAACTACAAAGAGAAGCATGTCCGATTACTTCAAACGGGTTGCGACGCGTTTGGGTAGCCAGGCTCGTGAAAGAAGAGAGGCTGAGGGTGGACAAGGCGGACTAGGCTTGTCCAATGACGAGCAGGAAGACGAGCGTGAGATTTGGAGCGTTGGGCAAGTAGAAATTGAGGGGGAAAGTTTTACATAGTAGTAGAATGTAAGCCTGACAAAAAAATGATAGAATTTAGACCATTGGCATGAGATGCGATGTTCAGCTTGAGGTTGCCCCCTTTGCCTAATTCATGAGTTGCACAAACATTTGAGAAGTTTACATCTCTTGATAGAGCTTAGCTATAGTGATACTCACAGTGCACATGATGGGCATGTGTTATAGTTACTAACACCACTGCTTAATAATCTGCAATTTTCAAAAAAATGAAAATGGATCCAATTGGTTGAAGTACTGGCATGCGAAGCACGAATGGTTGAGCATTATCGATGTGCGACTTTGACACCTCGCGCTAAACCAAGAGTGGGTGGCTTGTAGAATGGTAGACAAGTCACGTGAGGACAGCGACTTCCTCTTACCTCATCACAGCCCTCGCTTAGTGTGGAGTTTTGGGCTTAGTGCACGTGAACCCACAAACTCTGCGGTGAATGTGCCCCAAGAAATTTTGGCTTCCCGAAACCCCTCCCAAGTCTTCAACCTCCTCACAAATATCGAGGAACGACCATCTCCGCCCACCGATTTCAAAGATGTGAGTAGTTGATCAATGGAGGGCAATGCGACATGGAAATTGGTTTCGAAGGACTATCAACATCACATTTGATGGAGCCGAGCCGAGCGAAGAAGTTATAGATGAAATAGCGCTGTTCGTTCTGCTAACGAACAACGTCTTTCAGGGTCAACCTGCGAACTCAGAAGCGCCTCGCCGCGTCGGTCGCTGGCTGCGGCAAGCGCAAGATCTGGCTCGACCCCAATGAGCAGAGCGAAATTTCCAACGCCAACTCCCGCCAGACCATCCGCAAGCTGGTCGCCGATGGCCTCATCATCCGAAAGCCCGTGACGATGCACTCGCGCTCCCGCGCCCGTGAGCTCAACCTTGCCCGCAGAGTTGGCCGCCACCGTGGCTACGGTAAGCGAAAGGGTACTGCCGACGCCCGTATGCCTTCTCAGGTCCTATGGATGCGCCGCCTTCGAGTTCTGCGCCGTCTCCTGGTCAAGTACCGCGCCAGCGGCAAGATCGACAAGCACCTGTACCACGAGCTCTACCACCTGAGCAAGGGTAACACCTTTAAGCACAAGCGTGCCCTTGTTGAACACGTGCGTATACGATCTAGGAATATGAATTGCTGAGTGAGGGATACATGACGACTGACTTGTCGAACAGATTCACCGCGCCAAGGCCGAGAAGCAGCGCGAGAAGGCTCTCAAGGACGAGATGGACGCGAAGCGTGCAAAGACCAAGGCTGCCAGAGAGCGCAAGCAGGAGAGAGCCGCCGCCAAGCGTACGGCCATGCTTGCCGATGAGGAGTAGACTACATAGGTTGCCGATGTCTGGAGAAGGGGCTGCATTCGGAGTCTACGGGTTGGGTCTTGTTTTACACCCTTCTGGGTATTCGGTCGTACCAGCGGGAATTATGGCATGTAGCATTGAAAAATGGAATCCATATGGTCAATGTTGGAGCGCTACTGGGTAGTGTTGCTACATCTAAGATCGCCGCGCCTTGGGATCGTGCAGAATGTAACGCGCATGATATGAAATTGAAAAGAATAAAAGTGCATTATTTTCAAGAGAAGAAAAAAGAACAAAGTTCCTTGCTTTTGCACCAACTCGGGGTGACAGCTGGCTAACCGTAAACCGGGTTGTACTAATCTGTAGGATGGAAAGTAATACGGCGATCTTAAGCATTCTGGGATTGTGACCGTGGAATATCAGAAACTCGAGGCATAAAGGTCACTTCGTCGGTTAGTACAGCCATGCCAGGCTCATGGCGCAGGAACTACCCGTCTTTGAGTCTACTTGCACTGCGACGCCGACGTCGTCAAATTACGCCGGTTGGGACAAGCTATCGAGACGATCGATACTATATAGGTATGTATATAGTAAACTGTGCGAAAAGGGAGATAAGGAATTTAGAGTGCCTATGTACTAATATTCCATGGAATTGATGGGTCAGAATCAGGCATGCGTTCGTTCTTGTGGACTGCGGAAAGATTAAAGCTAATCTAATCAATTAGATCTACATTCGGGATTCTTCTAATTATCCTAAGAAGGTGGCGAGATTTGCCGGGGCATATCAGCAAAGGCTTACACATGACGGGAAGTACGATTTATTAATATACGTAGCGGTCTGCTCACGCCAAACTCGGTTATACAGAAGGAATTAAATAGACCTTGAGTTTCGCTACTAATAACCACGAGCCACAAGGGACCGACCAATGGTCCCGTTCAACGCTGTGAATAGCACGTTCGGTTCCATTTATTAGGAATAAACACCTACAGAATGGCTGGCTCGACGAAAGTTGTTGCGTCATGATTTCTGCAAATCGAAGAAGCCATGACAATTAATTTTGGTTTTCACGATTTCGATGACCCCAGAAAAACGGCAATGTGCTTTTTAGATGAACAGATCTCCACAATCATTATTATGAGCCACACTGGCTAAAACTGATTACTCCGTACCTATGTACCTTACAATCAATGCCGGTTCTGAGCATGTGAACTTTTTTTAGTCGCGCCAAGTCGTCGGGTGACTGTCTCCGTATCCTAGATCGGAGTGGGATGAGTGGTACGATGGGCCAGAGTTTTCATTGCCGAGCCTTGTTATGTACTTTTTACCTAAATTTAATCAAAGATATGGGCAAAGAGGGCCGCAAGTAATATGGAGCCGATGGGCCCTGGGTGCCACTGCACTGTAAATTGTAGCGTAATATCAGGCATGGCGGCTGTACAGTGCTCGGGTCGTGACCAACCAACAGTTTGGATGCGGGGGTGAGCGTAACCTTGCGGGTACCACCGGTCGGAGGCCATCGGCTCTTCCATTTCTTTAAACAGTACGGATGCCAGCGTCAAAACGTCCGCCTGAGACTTCAGCGGCCTGCCTTTGTCGTCGACTCTACACACTCGCCTGCCGACACCCACATCTTTGCGCTCGTGCATCTGCTGCACTCAATTGCTACCGTGTGCTGCTCCATTGCTTCTGACCACGGCCGAACAACCCAGCCTTGCGCCGGCCGACTCTTCCACCCGCAGGCGAAACCTTTCCGGCTGCATTCGTCAAAATGTCGATACCCAGCCTCCGTGGCACTTCCTTTGCCCTTCGCGGCGCTTCGCGCCCCATGGCAGTCTCCGCCGCCATGCGCAACGGTGCTCGCCGCGCCACTTCTTCCATTGCGCTCGAGGGCCAGCAACAGGTATGGAACCATTGTCAAGCTTGTGTCCAATCAGGGCGTGATACTGATGAGCTCGTCACAGCTCCTCTCCGCTCATCTTTCCAAGGCCGATCCGGCCGTTTTTGACATCATTGAGAAGGTGCGTCTACCGACGCAGACATGTTTCCATCGCAATTTAACAATCTCGCAGGAGAAGCACCGCCAGAAACACTTCATAAATCTGATTCCTTCCGAGAACTTCACTTCCCAGGCAGTTCTTGATGCCCTAGGCAGTGTGATGCAAAGTCAGCATTAGCAGAGACCATTTTGGACTCGAATGCTAACCACCAGTGATCAGACAAGTACTCGGAGGGTTACCCTGGTGCCCGTTACTATGGCGGAAACGAATTCATTGACCAATCTGAACGCCTTTGCCAACAGCGGGCTCTTGAGGCCTTCAGCCTGGACGCAAGTGATTGGGGTGTGAACGTCCAGCGTCAGTACCCGTCACCCTAATCCGCTTTCCACATTTGTTAACCTGCGCCACAGCGCTCTCCGGTGCTCCTGCTAATCTCTACGTGTATTCGGCTCTTATGGCTACTCACGACCGCCTAATGGGCCTTGATCTACCCCATGGTGGCCACTTGTCCCATGGCTATCAGACGCCCACCAAGAAGATCTCGTCTATCTCCAAGTACTTTGAGACTGTTCCTTACCGCCTGGACGAGAAGACTGGGTACATTGACTACGAAAAGCTTGAGGAGCTTGCTCTTATTTACCGGCCCAAGATCATCGTTGCAGGTGCCAGCGCCTACAGCCGTTTGATTGACTACAAGCGTATTCGTGAAATCTGTGACAAGGTCAACGCCTACATGCTCGCAGATATGGCTCATATTTCAGGCCTAGTCGCCGCCAATGTTCTACCTGGTCCCTTCCAGCACGCCGACATTGTCACTACGACCAGCCACAAGAGCCTTCGCGGCCCTCGTGGTGCTCTTATCTTCTTCCGCAAAGGCGTTAGACGCCAGAACCCAAAGACCAAGGTCGACGAGATGTACAATCTTGAAGGCCCTATTAACAACTCCGTCTTCCCGGGCCACCAAGGTGGGCCCCACAACCATACTATCACTGCTCTGTCTGTTGCTCTGAAGCAGGCTCAGACTCCTGATTTCCACGCCTATCAGTCTCAGGTCCTCGCCAACGCCAAGGCCTTTGCTAAGCGCCTTGGTGATGACAAAAGCAAGGGCGGTCTCGGCTATAGCCTTGTCAGCGGTGGTACCGATAACCACTTGGTACTTGCTGATCTTAAGCCCAACGGTGTCGATGGTGGGCGCGTTGAGCGTATCCTCGAGCTCGTCGGCATCGCTGCCAACAAGAACACCGTCCCTGGCGACCGCTCCGCCCTCGTTCCCGGTGGTCTCCGCATGGGTACACCCGCTATGACCAGCCGCGGCTTCACCGAGAACGACTTTGTTCGCGTTGCTGACATTGTTGACCGTGCTGTCGCCATTGCTGTGCGACTAGACAAGGCTGCCAGAGCTGCCGCCAAAGAGAGGGGCGAGAAGAGCCCCGGGAAACTCAAGGTTTTCCTCGAACACGTTGGCAACGGCGACAGTGACACCGAGATTGTTCAACTCCGCAGTGAAGTCTCCGACTGGGTCGGCACTTACCCCCTCCCCTGGGACTCTGCCCAGTAAATCATCAGCCGTACTATGCTTGAATATATTTTCTTTTTTGTTTTGTTCATTGATCCGACATACATTTCAGACATGAACAGAGCTGCACGACTGACCTCTTGTACGGTGGAACCCATGCATTCTTTTGCGCATGGTTAGCATTTTCATGGCAATGAAGATCGACTCCCACGGCTACGTTGAACGGTATGGAGGCTCATTGACTATTTAACTATACCATTCCTGGATTGTCAATGCTGCTTAAGTTGGAAATCTTCGAGGTGTTACGGTGTCCAAGGCGTCAAGCATCATAATATAGCACAAGCTCAGCATTTCCACATCCTCTCTTTTTCCTGCCGTAACACCCACAAGACGGCCACTGACTACAACAATTCACATTGATGGTGCAAGTGAGGATTCAGATATCTCCATCCGCAGCGAGTGAGTTTGTTAGGTTTGCTGCAGCCTACCCAACATTTTGACAGTACTAGGCCTTGCCTTCATGGTCTCATAATAAGTGTGAAGTGCTTTCAATTCGGCCAGTGCTTCATTTCCACACATTTCAATCATTGAGTGTAGGACAGGCCAAAGCGCAAAATCTGCTAGGCTTGGTTGATCGCCGCCAATGAAGTTTGCTCCCGATGTGCAAGATTCCCATGGCAGTATCTCAGCTTTCAGAGCGGTTGTCAGCATTTCGCTGTTTCTGTGAACTCTGACCATTTCGCGCCACTTTCGGAGTAGACTCAGTGACTTTTGAAATAGAGTGAACTGTTTGGCAAGCTCTGCCAACGTCATGGTGCTTTTCTTCTTTTGGTGGTTGGTGTGCAGGTAGAGCATAATAGCGAGATCACCGCTCACTTCTGTCTTGTCGTCGTCATTGTCGACATATTTGATGAAAATGTCACCCGTGGATATTTTCTTGTCGTCGACAGGCCGAGGCGGGGGTGTCGTAATGCTGCCGCTGGCATATCCAATTTCATACTCTGCGAGCATCAGACGGATCCTCATATTGACAATGGAATCTGCTGAGGAGAAGAACCTTGGCGCGCTGCGCAAATGCAGAACATCGAAGCCTCTACCGTAGGCAGAATCCCAGTCAAAATTCGAGGCGTGATTCTCTGTGCCAAAGGCGCGCAACATCTTAATGCTTTCCTCCGTTTGGCCATTGATGACGTTCTTGGCATCATCAATAGTTTTTGATATTGCTCCTTGTCCCCAAATTCTTGTTTCGTCTTTGTTCAAGAAGGTCCCAATCCGTCTGAATGTTAATGAAATGCGTCGCCCTTCGTAAGCCAGCTCCTCCGCCGATTTCTCGCGATCAGCCCTTTTGTCTTGTCGAATCGAGTGAAGCCATTTCATGTTCGTCTTCAGCCCCATGCGGCAAAGAGAATTGTGCGGCAGAGGCGCTCGCTGCACTTTGCGGTCACCGCTGGATGCAGATTGCTCAACAGTAGAAGGGTCCTTATCCGCTCTTTTTGTTCGAAGCACCATTGTCCTTTGAGCACCAAGGCTGACGTTTGCAATGTATGAACCTCGAACAATATCCAAAGTTTTGTCACTATGCTCAGATATGTAGTCCTTCCCGTCTCGATAGAACTGGATTAGAACGTGGTTCAATGGATGACCCAGCTGCTTCTCTGTGACAGCCTTGACTTCTAGGACTGTTGGGGAAAACTTAAGTAGCTGTGGCGACTCATCAGATGGATGGCGGTATATTGGAAAACTCCCGTCGCTGCCAACGTGGCCCTGAACAGCGACTAGGCGAGGAACTTCACCACCTTGGTGTGACATACGCTGCCATTGGACTTCTTTGCTCAGCGTCTCGAAAATGCCATCCTCAAGCCCGTGTGGTAGAAGATCCAGAATCACATCAGTGTCTCCTTCGCAGAGACCGTGGAGTTGTTGATCGTCTTGTTGGGCGCTAGCATCGGTTGGTAAGGTATTCATCGGTGCCGGATGGCTTGGTATCGTATTGCTTATTGTGTCTTCTGGTGAAATATCGACAGGTGCTGTGTCTGTATTACATTGAGAATTGTTCGTTGCTTCTGCTGGTCTACCTATACGTGGCTCGTCAGTTCAGCTACTTCCAGCAAATTCTGTTCCGTTCTGTCAGGCTCTTATGTTGCATACCTCGCATAACGCCAGTTTCAGCCGCACAGGGCACAGTGGTATTTAATGTCAGGGCACGCATGGACTGTGTAATGTCATTGTCCTGTCTTGCAAGCATGCGGCTTGTCTTTGAATCGTCAAAACCAGGTTCGTTCAGATATTGATTGCCATCCCGCATGACCTCAGTTGATGTTGAGAGGTTGCAGCCGGTCAAAGCCCGAAGCGCCTCTGTGGTCTTAATTTGTCTGGTCTCGCTGGAGTAGCCGCAGCAATCAATGACAAGTGTGATAGTCAGACCATGCCCGGCTGCATCCATAGTAGTGGCATATACGCCTGCATTTATCAGAGATCCGCAAATGAAGACCTCCATAGTCATTCTTGCCCGGAGAAGGCGCAGCAAGCCCGTGCCCTCGAAGGCAGAATAGTGAGATTTTACCAAGCAAACATCATTCTTTTCGGCATCAATTTTGGCACACTGCGGTACTTCGGCTCCGATTTTCGAAGAAAGCATGCATTTTGCTCTTTCATAGCTCAAAAAGGCATCTGAGCCTGATGTTGGACTTTTGGAGTCTGAGTGCCCGCGGGTCGTCTCCTCAACGTGCTCATCGTACGGAGGCCTTACCTCTTCAAATCTAGAGTTTACCCAAACCACGTCGCCGCTTCGACGAAATATTCTCGCCAAACGCACTATCCTGTCGGCATATCCCTCAGGGAGTGTAATGGGTATCGCTGCGTTTGCGCCAACGAAATCTTGTTGAAAGTCAACAATGACGAGGGCCTTTCGTAGTAGTAGTTGCGGTAGGGCTACCTGGTCAAACTTGAACATTTTTCATGGAGTCAAGTGCCTTCCCGTTTCATGCTGAGATAGTGGTATGTTTTTAGTCAAGTTCACGGCCATTTATCTGAGCGGGGCTAGCCGAGAGGTAGAGGCATATCGCCCCGTGTGACCGTTTAGGCACTCGCATACGTGCTTTCAGAAGTAGATTCCTGCTATCGCAACCAAATTCAGGGTCATTCTCTAGAATCAGAATCACAGTACTGACAACATGTAACATGCTAACGTTATATCCCACGATGTATATAGATCACAGCCTCGTGTAATATTCAGAGCATTTGTCTTGAGTAGAAGGCCTGAATGCACACCACCGATGTTCTGCCGCGACCCAAAATGGGGGCCCACTAGTACGACGTCGCTCGGCGCATACTACCTAACATGCTTGTGCCAACCAGCTCCCATTTCCGTTCCATCTGCTTGTGCCAACCTGTTCTGTTCCAACATGCAAATGATTTTTGCCTTACACTTGCGTACCGAACAAGATGACTGAAAAGCGCGACTCGCCCCCGGCGACCGTGGAAGCCGCCGCAAAGAGACGACGTATCGATGCCGACGACAGCGTCATAGAAGACGTTTTCTCGTCAGCTACGATGGATGACACAAGCAATAGCTACCTTGATGAAGTCAAGTTTCCATCAACACAGCATTTTAATGCTCGATGTGGTATTCAGCGTTCTATAGCGCTCGTTGCTTCGCACATTGGCTTCGAATCTACGTCTCCCCAGGTGATGGAAAGCTTTACGGGGCTAGTAGAAGCTTGTACGTATTCGTGTCTGTATATAAGGTCACCAAAAGAATACCTTTAACCCATCTTACAGATCTAGAATCAATTATTGAGGAAACTAAGAGATTCGCGATTGCGTCGCGGCGCGAGCACCCAATACCTTCCGATTTCGAGAATATGCTAAGGCGCTACAATTTACTAATGTCATCCTTGATGCCACATCTGAAGAATCCCATGTCAACAGACCCTACGCCGAGCTTTATTCACACCGACGATGCACGCCAGTCATCCGAGTTCAACCCGCTTCCGTTACTTGGCTCAGAACTGAGCGGCCAGATGGACAAAGACGCGAAATCTTACATTCCATCATCGTTTCCGGATTTTCCTAGCAGACACACATATAAGTTCACACCACAAGAGGACACAAGGTCCCGTGACTCTCAGAAAATCCGTGAGGAAGCCGCATTGAATGCTCAGCAAGGCGAAGATGCCCTGAGGCGTCTGGTCCGCGCTTCGAAGATGCGCAAGCAGAAAGAGGCCAAGACCCTTGTGGAGAGGGATAATCAAGGCAAAGAACGATTCAGATTGTGGGAATCAACCATGAAACGGTTCATGGGGGGCAATTCAAAAGATAGTGCGACGGGTCAGGTGGAAATAGCGGATCACAGCATGATTGTGAATGGAGATGTAGCATTCTCCCGCAAAGATGTGTCTCGCATCGGTCAGCGAGCTGCAGCTGTTCCCGGAAAGGGCTCTTGATGCTACTGCTCTACATATTGCGCCCGAACGCGGGGCTTATCCAGAACTTCGCACCCACGATACCCCTGTACAATAAGAAACTTTTTAGCATTTCGGTTTTCGTCTTATTAACTATTGCTTTGCCAAAAATTGATCAGCGCCCAAGCCAGATCTACGAGCTCTTGGCTCGTTCGTACCGAGCAAGAAACCGAGTTGTCACTTGAAACTCCCTAACTGCTGGGATAACTAGGTACCGAGGTGTCGCCCAATCAATCGCTGGCTCGCTGGCAACACCGCAACACGTGATAACAATATCAATGGGTGTTTTCTACTCGAGGTAGAAAATCATATACTTTATCATGAAAAGGCTCAAATTGGCAAGTTCTAGCCATGCCGGTATGTAGGTACGTCACCATTGGTCCACTAGGTAGGTACCGAACGAGGCTGAGAGAGCTTTTAAAACAGCAAGGCGCTATACCGGCTTGAGAAGAGCCGCCTCGCCATACCAACTCACTCGCCAAAGTGGGGTGCAGTCGTGCGGCCCTAATTTCGAACCCGCACAAAAAAAATCCCAATTTTAGCCGGGGTGCATTCAAACAGACTTGACCGGCCCATAGGTTTTCACTGAGCAGAAGCTGTCTTCGACTTGAATTTTTCCAACCTCACTCGTCGAACCTTCCGCATCGACCCTAGGACCGCTCCAATGGCTGAACAATTGATTCTCAAGGGAACCCTTAAGGGCCACGTACGTTGTTTCTGCTTTCCTATGCCCGCACATGCCTTGGAACTCCCCAGCATGCTACGAAATCAAGGCGTTCCCGTTTCAGAACTTGCTAACGCTCGTACAGAATGGCTGGGTTACCAGCTTGGCCACTTCCCTGGAGAAGTAGGTATACTCGAATATACGCGACTGCGAATATATCATGCACATATATTGCATCGTACTGACAGCTCCTTTAGCCCGAACATGCTTCTCTCTGGATCACGAGACAAGACCCTGATCATCTGGAACCTCACCCGTGACGAGACCGAGTACGGCTACCCTAAGCGATCGCTTCACGGCCACTCCCATATCGTCTCGGACTGTGTATGTTATCGCTACTATTTGTCGAGCTGGGCGCTGGATAAGACTGGCTAATTCGGATCAGGTGATCTCCTCCGACGGCGCATACGCCCTGTCTGCCTCATGGGACAAGACCCTCCGTCTCTGGGAGCTCGCCACTGGCACCACCACTCGCCGCTTCGTCGGTCATACCAACGATGTTCTCTCCGTCTCCTTCTCTGCCGACAATCGTCAGATCGTTTCTGGCTCCCGCGACCGCACCATCAAACTCTGGAACACCCTCGGCGACTGCAAGTACACCATCTCTGAGAAGGGCCACACCGAGTGGGTTTCTTGTGTGCGCTTCAGTCCCAACCCCCAGAACCCTGTAATTGTCTCCAGCGGCTGGGACAAGCTCGTCAAGGTCAGTGAACCGTGTTTTGTCCGCACTTCAGATGTACATCTACATGATGTTTGCAAACTCCAAGTATTTGCTACTTCAGAGCCCGAGAGGCCATGAGACTATTAAACACCTTTGCCCTGATCTTGAACATATCTGCATTCGCGAATCACAATATCTATTTTGCTTTGGCATTCAAGGTCAAGAGACTGACTTGACTATAGGTTTGGGAGCTCTCTTCCTGCAAGCTGCAGACCGACCACATCGGCCACACCGGATACATCAACACCGTTACCATCTCTCCGGATGGCTCTCTGTGCGCTTCCGGTGGCAAGGACGGCACGACTATGCTATGGGACCTCAACGAATCCAAGCACCTGTACTCTCTTAACGCCAACAACGAGATCCACGCTCTCGTCTTCTCCCCTAACCGTTACTGGCTCTGCGCTGCCACCTCCACCAGCATCATCATCTTCGATCTCGAGAAGAAGAGCAAGGTGGATGAGCTCAAGCCCGACTTCACTGAGACCGAGACTGGCAAGAAGAGCAACGACCCCGAGTGCGTCAGCCTTGCCTGGTCCGCTGATGGCCAGACTTTGTTCGCTGGCTACACCGACAACATCATCCGCGCCTGGGGCGTCATGTCCCGGGCATAAATAGTTCCCGGTGATGTTTTAACGACGAGTATGTGAGGTGAAGTGGCAAATCGGTAGATCATGGTGGGCGTCCAATGGTTGTGTTCCTCGTTTTTGTCTTTATCGATGCACAGAAAATGGTGGCGAGGGAAACAATGTGGCGAGGCATAACACCTTGTCCGCTGTAAGCAGTCTGTAAAGAGGGCATTGCACATTAAGCTTCCTTCTTGAAATAAAAAAAACGATATTTCAAAATAGTTCCTATTTTCTGCATCTTGCGGTACCAGCGAATCGAAAATTAAATGGGTACTCGCACATTCGACAGTTGCTTTTAATCTACCGACCTAACGAGGTCTATATAGCACGAGTTGTCAACTATGTCTGACTGCTACCTGATTGATCCAGCAGCCGACTTCGCTCTGCACACTACCCAGCGTTCCGCAGAGTACACACTACATGAGCGAATGACAAAAACAAAGCAGCGGGTGGTTTCCTATGATGGTAAAACGACTTCTATCCGACTGGCTTTCGCTAGAAGCTCGTCCCCTACATCTCAAAGCCTGTTCCTTTACCGGACCTACATGAAAGGGGGGAGAGAGAATGGGTAGCCCGCATTCTTGAAGCGGAAGACGCTCAACAGAAAGCTGTACATGAGGAACAACACTGCGCCCCATATAAGAACTGTCACTTGCTGGGTCTTAGCATCAGTCATGCGCGGCACCTTGATAGCGAGAGTGATCGTGCAGAAAGAAAGGAGCCCGTCTGCGGCACATATTAGCGTGAGGGAAACAGTAACGTTCCTGGTCCATTGACTTACAGATGGCAGCAACGATTTGGGTTTCGAGGCCGAATTGGTTCTGGAAACCACCAGCAAAGTATGAGATGCCGCCCTTGCCATCTCCAGCAATGTATGGGACCTTGCGAATATGATTGAACATGTGACCACTTGTAAAGAGGAGAACAGACACTAGGCTAATGGACGCCCAGATGTTACGATTTTGGATGATGGGCAGAATATATGGCGAGGCAGTAGCCAACGCGGTTCCAACCCCCAGGAAGATCGTGATTCCAGTCGCCCAGCGCATGTAATTGATTGGTCGCTTTACGGCAGGTGTCGGTCGGCCGGTCATGTGTCGCGAAAGCCAGGCATGAAGGTTCTCAGCTCCAGCGGCGCTATAATTTGTTAGATCTGGGACTACGCAATTCATGATAGACAACTTGCCCCGTCGTAAAATCGTATCGGATTGGCTCAGGCGAAGACACAGCATGAGGGCCTTCTGTAGGAGGAAACAGCATCACTACGGGTGCAGTTTGAAGGCCGAGCTTAATTTTAATTAGTCACATGCAAGAGCGGTTGATCACATCCAAGACTCACCGAGGCAAATACATCTTTGCCCTTTTCAAAATCCAAGGAACCAAATAAAAGCCTAGACTCTCCGGCCTTGTCTCCCTTGTGCCAGCTTTTGGCCAACAAGTCCCATTCCGGCTGGAATTCGCGGCAAAGCTGGCAGCCAAATCGTGCATCGAGAGCCGTGAGAAGGACGGCCGCGCTGTAGTCGCGAGGGTACGACGTCAATGACTTGTAAGAGGTCTCTTTCAATTGGAGAGAAGCAGAGCTCTTCGACAGCTGATGAAATTCATTGAATCGTTGCTCAGAAGACTTCTTCTCGGCGGATGAAAGTCCTAGTAAAAGACATGCACCTATTAAGGACGACGGGAGACGCATTCTTGCTGATGTTGGTCGGATAATTTGGTGCCCCCAGTTCTTCGTCGCAAGGTTGAAGCTCTCGGGAAGTAGTTAGGTGGCCTTGCTCGCCTGCTTACCTAAGGGAGTGTCCAAAAGAACATGCGCGTCAACTTGACCCACGCTTGGACTAGTCCAAATGGAGCAGCATGTTTATTTCAGCACAGAACGCGCAATATGCTTCGCATCGCATGCGCATTGATCTTATTCGAGCACAACACACACATACTTGAAGACTTCTCTTCTGTTTTCTTATTGCAAGCCCACTATATTTTGTATTGCCAGCAGAAGCACACTAACTCGCTTGTTGTCTGAGCATCCGCAAAGTCAGACGCACGCGTGTGAGAGTAACACGGAGCAACATGGCCAAGGCCATAAGCGAGGTAACTAGCCACAAATCAATCGAGACTCACAGACCTAACATGTTGCAAAGCGCCCGATGCGCATTCATCAGCTAGATCATATTTATTACGAAGGGCTGCATCACGTTGAGCTGATCAACCGTGACGAAGCAGAGCGGAGATTCTCACTGAAAGTGCTCGCTCTGCGTGATGCAAACGCTGCCCTAGAGCATCTAGTATCCGAAAAGGAGCTTCATATATCCTGTCTCGAGAAGACTTTACATAACCTGAAGTCGGATTTGTCAAAGACCAAGCAGCGATCGTCTCAACTAGAATCTGGGCTGCACGATCAGCGAAGTGAAATTCGATTCCTCAAGGTAAGGTGAGAATTCGACGCGCTTTTGAACACTTCTAATGCACTGTAGGCCGACATAGAGAATTTGAACAGTTCCGTCAACCTGTCCACGGGCGCGCTGCATGACAATGCGACTCTGACTCGTGAACTGGACAGCCTTCGCCTGGAACTGGAGCAACTCAAGCTGCAGCTCGCCTCGCACGAAGCTATAGTTGCCTCGAATGGAGAGCTGCGGCGTCGAATCAACACAATGGAGGTCGATTTAGAGAACGAAAAGCGCTCTAAGCTCCGTGCTCAACGAATGGACGACAAAGGTGTCATTTCAGGTCTCCGCTCTAAGTTGCAGGAGTGCGAAAATAAGCTCGATACAGAAAAGGAAGAAAAGGAAAGCCTGAAGCAAGAGCTTACGGACTCTCGCAGAGAAACAGAGCATCAACGGGAGCAGTTGACTAATATGAGATCGAAACTCAAGGAATTGCAAAGCACATTGAAAGATGCTCAAGCAGACCTGCAACAGAGTCAGTGCGAGTTGTCCAAGGCCCGAGAACCATCTACCAAGCTTACCAAAGAGCCTCACACGAAAGCACCAAAGGTTAGGCTCCCACGAGTCATAATGGAGCCTCCAATCTCCACGGTCGGAACGTGCTTGGATGACATGGACATTCGGACGCCTGGAAACGAGAACATATCGGACATCCGGCAGCACCGACGAAAGGCAACAGAGCACGCCCAGCTGGGCGAGAAATCAAAGTTCTCAATAACCCCATTCCTAAATAAGAGCAGAGACATCACAGACTACCCGGATCTTGATTCGGACAAATCCACTTTTGATGTCGACTCGGAGGCCAGCCCAGAGCAACCGCACGCGAGAACAAGAGGGTCTTCACGAACAATGTCTACGGTCAAGGCTCGGAGACCCGTAGCAAGCCATCGGAAACCATTGACGTCTTCAAGGCAGAATACTGCTGAGACTAGAGCCATCTTGAGTAAACCGGTGTTGAATGACCCGAATTCACCGGCGGAATACGGTACGAAGAAGCGAGCACAGCTACGAAAGGCTACAAATGCAGTTCAGGCCAATAGCGATGAGGAGGACTCGGGTCCAGACACTGCATCTCAGAAGCCAGAACCGAAACCCATTGCGTCTACTACAGGGGAAGGTGATGAGCCAAAAGCTCCAGGGCCAGAGGCAGACGGACGCAAGAAAAAGCGCAAGTTGTTAGGCGGGGGAGGTAAAACCATATTCGACGATGATGAAGTGGGAAGCAATGACAGACCCGGCAATCTACTGAGAGTCGCGTCAGCCAAAAGGGGCCGAGCGCAACTCGGCAGCGTTGCGAATGCCTTCGCTCTTCCTGGCAGCACATTTTCTCCATTAAAGAGAGAAAGAAGAGGCGTTAACGCAAGTTTTATTGGGTAATGATATTCCGGGCGCAAACGGGCCTATTTGAAAAGCACAGCGACGCAGGCATAGGCATTTAGCGTGGCATGATGCGAACATAAATTTACCTCCGACAGCTTGAGGATATACTCATCTATCGAGAGTGTCTGTGGGCGCCTGTTGTAGCATGATGTACACCTACCTCTTAACTACCTAGGTACCTTACCTGGTGCCGCAGCGGGTTTACCTTTTTACTACAGTGGGGAGCGTACCAAGTTACTAGCGGACCAGGTTGTCAGGGTCAAAACTTGACCATCACAACATGAGCAGTTCTTGGAATTAATGCTACCGATGCCGCTATGAAACCAGCGCAGAGATCGAGTTCATGTGTAATTGCGCTGAACCGACCATTATTGAAGCAGTGCTCGGCTATTTTTATTCGCTTTTCGTCATCCAACTCTCGATGGAAGCAGCGGCAGAGCAAAGATGCCTACGCACGCGAGGCGAAAGTCCAGGGCCTCAAAAGCCGGGCCGCGTTCAAGCTTCTTGAGGTAGACACGTGTGATCATCATTTCAAAAATTAAATCTCATTTATTGACTAGATGGACGCCAAATATCGCCTCTTCAAACCCAAGAGCGTTGTTGTAGACTTGGTAAGCAGTCGACCGTGATTGTTTAGTAATTGACTAAATTTTGAAAAGGGTTATGCTCCAGGGAGTTGGTCCCAGGTAGGTTTTTTCGAATTGAATGAATTTTCAAGATCCTAATTGAAAAGGTGGCTTTGGATCGGACCCGGCCTGGCGGCAAGGTTATTGGTATCGATCTCATTCCAGCCGAACCTCCAAAAGGTGTCGCGACCTTTCAGGGAGATTTTCTCTCACCAGGTGTACAGAGAATGGTGAAAGACTTCATACATCAGACGGTTCAATTGTCCCCCAAACAACAGAAAGTCGAAGAAAGCATTCCCTCCTTGAACCACCAACCTAGCTATATTGATGTTGGACTGCACGCGCCTGCAGCTCTGCCAAACCCCAGCAAAGCGCAGGTGGTAGATGTAAGTCTAGCAATGCCAAGAAGAAGTCTAGACATTTGATTCTAACAGTTCTGCAGGTTGTATTAAGTGACATGTCAGCACCCTGGGAACAAACATCCGGCTTCAATGTGAACAGCTTAAGTAATCCATACCACAGGCTGATGAACACGAGCGGCGTGCCGTTTCGCGACCATGCCGGTAGTATGGTGAGTACATGTTTCGATTGCTGTTCCAAACAAGGTTTTGAACTAATGTGGCCTTTGCTGGTCAGGACCTTTGCAACGCAGCAATACTTTTCGCCGAAGAAATGCTCAAAGCTGGCGGTCATTTTGTGTGCAAATTTTATCAGGGCTCGGAGGACAATTTGTTAGAGCAAAGGCTCAAGAGGATGTTTTCCAAAGTGTACAGGGAAAAGCCCGAATCATCACGGAATGCAGGTGCTCATTTGTCACTCGAAGAGACTCAGACTGACATTCTGACAGGAAAGCAAAGAGGCATTTTTTGTCGCTTTACGACGCAAAGCATCAGCAAGTGGTTAGGAAAATGTCACGGCAGCATCTAGCCTATTCATATTGTCATGCAAACACAGTGGAAATAAACGGATTCGTCGTGTAATGCGTTCATAATATTCTTTTTATCTGATACCGAAGCACGCCAATTCCATGCAAAATACATCGGCAAGGCGAATTTTTCAGCATTAATCGCCCGTCCAGCGCCACACACCGAATCCCGACAAATTTTCCGTCTTCTCTCAGCTCTTGCCTTAGACCTTGAAACCGCGAGAGCGTCTGCGGCCACGGGCACGTTCGAACTTGCGGCCCTTGGAGACAACATGAGGCTTCTAAAGAGGGGGTTAGCGTTCGCCAAGTGATGAGCCACACATGATAACGCAGACGTACCTTGCCCTTGTGGGGGCCAAAGCCAAAGTGCTTAACAGCCTCGCGGCTGTTCTTGGGGCCACGCAGAATCAGAGTGTTGCTGCCAGTGGGGGCTCGGAGGGCAAGCTGGTCGAGAGTAATGGCCTCACCACCGGCGGCCACAATGCGGGCGCGGGCGGTCGCGGTGAAGCGAAGAGCGGCGACGGTCACCTTGGGAACGGTGAGCAGTCGGTTGTCATCAGTGATGGTACCGACAACGACGACGGTACGCTTCTCGCCCTCCTTGTTGATGTTGGCAACAATTCTGGACAGAGAGACAGGGGGGCGGTTGATCTTGGACATGAAAAGGCGGCGAAGAACAACCTTGTTGAAGGAAGAGTCGGTACGACCTGGGGTTTGTTAGTCTTCGTGTGATCGTCGCGGTTCGGGGCAAGGACGTACGGGCAAGGAAGCGGTAGAGCTTTACCAAGAGCTTAAGATAGACATTGTCGCTCTTGGGCGCCTTGCGGTGCGTTGACTTGACGTGGTGACGGTCGAGATCGATACCTATAGGATGAAGCAATCGTCAGCCCAAAATCTTTTGCATGCTCATGCGGGTTCTCGGTCTTCCAAGGAAGAGGAACGCCTTGCCGCAGAAAGAAATCCCGGAGGAGTCCTTTCCACTCGCACACGGAGGCTGTGATTTACTGCTTCACGTACCCATTGTGTCGTTTGTTTTGCAGAGTTGATAGAAAAGTCCCCCAGTTGCGTTGATGGCGGCAGCGGGTTTCGATGCACCCAATCTTCGCCTTTTCTGGGTGGGCCCAAAATCTTCTGCGTGGGAGCGCTTGTGGGCGGTGTGAAATGGCAGTTAGGGCAACTTGCCGACAGTTAGGTAGTGATTAAGTAGCTATTTTCACGGTACCTTTTGTGGGGCGCTCGGCCTCTCTCGTCTCTTATTATTAGGAAGAAAAAAACAATGGATAACTTCATTTTAGGAGTACGACTCCATACCTCCCTCCTCAGTACTTAATTATTAGCCTGATCAGGTGCAAGAAAAGACAAACATGTGTGTGACGACTGCAGCCCCAACGCAACATTGACCGGATGTTTGTCCCATCGTGCAAAATACAATCTACTTCGTGTCATAAACCACCGTATAACACGTCCAAATGTTCATTTGATACGCTTCTTCAAAGTGATATCTCAATGTCATCGCACAACAGTGTCTTGTCTATATTCAAGTGCCCATGCGACCCATCACCGCTGCAATCTATATAAGTTTCTATGCGCAACCTCCACTACATCTCTCTATCAGGTTGCAAACGAACGCTGAGGTACAACCCAGATAACGAATTAGATGAAAAACAGTCGCAGGAATCCTTCACCTTGGTTTTTTACACGCGCTATTGAGACATCTCACTTGCTTCTGGGTTGAGACTTGCGACAAAGTCGCGAGTGAGTTCGAAGCTCAGCCAACTGGAAGCCATGCTTGGTGCAACTTTTAGCAGGTTGGGTGCGATACCCTTGTAAAGTCCCTTGACTCCTTCTTGAGCTACGATGACTCTCACCGCGTCAGTGAGCGACTTGTACTTGTAGCCCATTCCAGACATGGTGTTGATCTGGAATCGCCGGCGCAAAACGTCGCTAATTGAGAAAGTTAGCCTTATCGTGGCAGAATGAATTCGTACCAACATGAATAATTGATCATGGCTTACAATGGATATGTGCAAGTCTGGGCAACAGCTCCAGAGATAGCGCCAGCAAGCAGCTTGCGGGCCGCACTAGGGCCCCTGTCACCTTCTGGCGTCAGATAATTTCTGATAGATTCATATACCATGAAGTTGAGTCCGACCTAGAGGACGTTAGTTTTACGTAAACTTGCATCGTCGCGGTATACGCACATATGGTGCCACCCCAGCCACAGTCGGGACAATCCCACGATAAAGTGCCGGAACACCGCCTTCGCTTCTGTACATGGTAGCCATCGTTGACCACATGCCAGGCAGCTGTTGCGGTCGGTTACCCAACTCGGCGAAGCTTGCTGATTGAATGGACAGACGGGTTCTAACAATGTCCAGAGGATATGTAAGAAAAACAGACGTTATGCCAGCACTTCCGCCACAAACTAAGCGAGTAATGGCGGTCAGCTCAGCTCCAGGTGTCGCTTCGAATATATGCTAGTTCACCATGTTAGTCAATTGCTTTTGGGGTGTGTGCTCTTGCCATGCATACTCGTTTGTAGAAGTTGTAGCTGCTGAATTGTACAGCAGAGTAGGGCACGATACGGATGCAATTCGTTCCATTCCCTCTCATGAACCCTCTCCATCCCTCTTCGCGCCACATTTTAGCCAGTGCTTGGCTCACTGACATTTTATATGCATCTCGTCCGACGCTCTGCACCTGCATTAAAATTTTGAGGCGTTCGAGAGGGGAGACCACAGTTCTCGAGACGGCGCCAGCAACACCGCCTCCGCAGAACGCGGCAACGACTGGTTGGGAAAGCCATTCGCGAATGCCTCGGAACTGGGCGTCGGCCGAACCTGGGCGCCTCGTCGCTTCAGAGAGGGGCTTGTTGCTGTCAGTGAATGGTGCCGGCTTGAGGAGGGACCAACTCCTGTCAATTGAGTACGTACTGTCGACATTTCAGCAGATGATTGCCTCAATTCAGCTCAAGTGTCTCCGCGAGGATTTTGAGCGCATTTGAGCGCCTTTATTCGATGTGCGCCGACGTTTCCCAGGCTGTCACAGTTCTGTCTTGCAAGTCGTCTGTCCGGCACGCATTCGCTTTTTGTACGGTATTCGCCTCAGATCAGGCCTTTTATACTAAAGCGTACTTCGCCTATTAGTCGGCCGTACTGCTGCAAATATCGCGCAGGGCCACTGGTTGTCGTCACGGCCAGGACCCTGGGTCAGCACGTCGTGTTCCCCTGGCCCGTCAGACAAAAAGCCGTGCACAAGACAGTAACAGGACACTGTTGAGAATCGTCGATGAGCGACCGAACGCGGCTGTCGTCGAAGCTTTGGTCGTCTCTGTAAAGTTACGCTGGAAGAACTGATCGAGTGAAGCTGGTAGGGACAGCGCCTGTTTTCCTGCACTGGTCAGAGTCAGTCCCTCGGTTTATTATCGGCCATGACACTAGGTAGGTACTAGGTAGATAGGTAGGTAGGCACGAAATAGCCGGGTAGCGCAGTTACAACCTCCACATTTCAACTCAATGTTAGCATTATTATTAGGTAGCAAGCAGGTCGAACAATGTTGATTCCAGTGGCCACATCTTTCAATTTAAGCTGAAAATATAATAACAGAACTGATATTTTTAACACATCTGGCTACAGATGCAACAGAGTCTTACATTTCGACCTGTGTAATCAGGTCCCGCGGAGCCGATTAAAAGCATGAGCAGCAAAGGGTTTCTGGCAATTGGCCGACTCAACGTCCATGACAGCCAGGTTTCTACGTAATACATGGTTTTTCCTCTAGAACAGGAAAGCGCTGTTGAGTACATCACTCGACTGCTCGCGAAATAAACACACAGCAGCAGGGGTATACTTAACCAGGCGTCTCCAGGGTTTATCGCAGCGACTAAACCAATCACTCGGCCACATCAAGGTCCTCGGGTGCTGGGGGAGGACTCTCAACCGCTGATCAGGTCAGTCCGACTGTTATTCAAGAATTCTCAATTTAACACTTACGCTTTCTCTCGTCCCCGTTGGTACCATTTTCTCTTCGGTCGCGGTCATCGCGATCGTCGCGATCGTCGCGATCATCGCGGTCATCTTTGACATCACGGTCACGGTCCCTGCATCTTCTTGTTAGTCACTTTCCACCGCTAAGGAGATGCTGTCGCCACTGACCGGTTATCGGGGCTGCGCGATCTGTCGCGGTCTCTGCGGCTTTCGCGGTCGTAGTCACGGTCCCGATCGCGGCGGTCTTCCTTGCGAGGAGAGTAGTCTCGAGTGCTTCGTCTGGGCGAGGGGGATCTGCCACGTCGGGGGGAACGAGCAGGGCGACGATCGCGATCGCGTCCGGACTCAAAACGCCAGGAGGCCGATGGGGGGGTTCTCGCCCACTACAAGTGTTAACATTTGCAACTCAATGTTAGTGTTCGAGTCTGGTGATACCTCAATCTTCAGAATGTCATCGCGACCGATGCGCTTGTTGTGCATCTCATGGTAGGCGTCATCAGAATCACGGCGATCCTCATACTCGACGAAAGCAAAGCTATCAACGGTTAAAACATGGAAACGGATATTCCTCAACGTGAAACTCACAGTCTACTTGACGTAGAACGCGGCGCAGGAATATCGCATCGAACAAGGCGACCGTAGCTGTTCAAATATACTATTAGTATATGCTTGACGGAATCGGAAAGGATCCTGAGAAGCCCTTTCAACTCAATGAGCTCAAGTACTAGCGCGTTCCATTGCATATGTATTATGATGGAGACCTCTCAGCGTGTTGGAGGAAGGCCAATGCACCGAGGGCGCACAGTAATGACCAAGGCAAGTGGGTAGTCGGGAGCTAGATCGCGAGGGCATCGCGAGGGGACGAAAAGCGCGAGGACGGCGGCGACGCGGGTAGAGGAGTCGCTTATGCAAAGCGATCGATAGTTCGAGGGCAAATCTCATATCCGACGGGGAGAGGAGCGCGTGCATGGGTGCGGGCGAGGGCGGCGTGGGCGAGGACGAGGGCGAGGACGTGAGCGTGGTTGACATACCGTTCGAACTCGTAGGCGAGGTCGCGAGCGCGGGTACCGTGGCTAAAACCAGTCACATACAAGGTGTTACCGCCGCGAGACATGATTAGATGATGGATGCAACTTCTCTTGAAAGAATTAACGGCGAGTGATGCAGGCGGATAAACGAAGAACTTGGAAACTTGTTTGCCCTGAGCATGCGACAAAGTTGACTGGAAAGATTTAGAACAGCCAGAGAATATGTGGGGCTATTATATAATCGTTGCCAAAAGATCGCAACGTCATAGCTACACTCATTGCGGAGCGCCAATGCCAGAATGATAATTAGTAGACATGCAAGTGGCTAAGCACAGACAGCAAGCCCAAATTCGCTGCTTGCGTCTCAACGTTTATGATTCTTCCTAATTAGATTCCCAGTCAGACTATTATCATTGACTCAATTCCCCAGTGCTGTCGCTGAGCTTATGCTCGCAGGCCGAGCATCCATCAGCGCCATCAGCGCCGTCCCTATTCACTGTGACGATATCACCTTGCTTCAATCATTCGCAGCACTTTGAGCTTCACAAAAACTATACGACTTCGACAAAGTGTTTCACAAGGACGATTCTTGAAGCAAATTCAACCCCTAGAGAGTCGGTCTCGCTTCAGTCGTTTGCTGTATCTTGGGTAGCTGCTGAGAGCAACAGTGAAAAAAAAACAATGCTGAGGTTAAAAGCGGACAATAATTCGCAACATCCACATTCGGGAGACCCGAATGTACACTCAAGTGACGGAAATGAGAGCCATATGGCAGTGCCGTCTCCGATGCAATCAACACCGCATGGGGTCGATTATTTGGAATCGGAGACACAAAGTGAGGAAGATTATGATGAAAACTTTCGGCCAAAAATCATATCCGCGCTTGATTCTCAGGTGCAGCGCAGGGGAAAGCACAAGGAACGTCTAGGTGGACTACTTAATCATTCAGCACCGCATTCCACTTCTCGGGGTGGCGATGTCGTCAAACTTGATTCTCGGTCTCATTTCGAGAGCTATCCCAGCAATACACATCAGCTACTACCGAGACAGCGGCAAAAATTCAAGGCGTTTGTCTTCTCACGCCAAGTATCAACATTCGACGCACAAAGTGAAGCAGCCGTGAACAGCCCCTTCCACGGGTTTTACAATCTTTTTTGGCTTTCAGTTGCGCTGTTGATCTGCAGAATTTCTGCAAATAACTGGCGAACCTACGGAAATCTTCTAGGCCCTAGCGATATTTTGAAGACGATGTTTCGTAGGGACGGTTCGTGTGAATCAGACGACACTGGCAAATCTGTACTAATATCCTTCAGTCGGTGTCTTGCTGCTCTCTGACGGAATCATGTGCGGCTTGACAGCAGTCACTTGGCTGCTGCAAAAGCTTGCCCTCGCCAAAATCATAAATTGGGACCGAGCGGGTTGGATAATGCAGCATGTAAGATGATCAGTCCTCCACCACACCTTGACTAACAAGCTTCAGATATGGCAAACAGGGTTCATCGCTGGAACCGTGAAGTGGACGGTGTATCGAGACTGGCCATGGACACACACGGTGTTTTTTGTTTTGCATGCTCTTGTTATGCTCATGAAGCAGCATTCATACGCGTTCTATAATGGCCACCTATCAGCTGCGTATCACAGACGACAATTGCTTCTCGGCAAGCTCAAAAAGTTGGACTTGATTGGTCGCACAGGAGATTCCACTACCGACTCATCACTGTTCAGATTATCGACTACGCACTTGAGCACCTCCTTACCTACTAGACCTTACTCCAATAACATGTCGCCAGATCTCAATTTCATTCCCACTGACGTGGATAACATGCTCAAGATCATTGATACTTCCAAAGCTCTGTGTCAAAAGCAAGTGTCTCAGTTTGAAAGAGCTATCAATGACGAGCTTGCTTCTCTGGGCGACGAACTCCAAGGGACCGCGAGCGACCCCTCGAGAGCATACCCACACAATATCACTTTCATTGGCCACTATCAATGGCTTCCGCTACCTACTGTTGTCTATGAGCTCGAATATCCTCGACTCAACAAGATCAAATGGAGTTATGTGGCCGAAAAAGTCGCCGCGATGATTGGAATTATATTTGTGATGATTCAAGTTTCCCAGTACTACATATGTACGCTCACGCCTGAACGTAGTCAGGCTTCTCGGCCGCTAATGCTTAGTTCCTAGACCCTGTTGTGCTGGTCACAATTAAGATGAGAGAAAACGGCATGCCTTTGATCGCAAGATTCAGGGAGTTCCCGTGGTTGCTTGGTGATTTGCTCTTTCCCTTCATGATGGAGTATCTGGTACGACCTCGGCCCTGTTTACTCGTTTCGATTTGACTGACCATTCAGCTCACATGGTATCTGATATGGGAAACGGTTCTCAACATCCTGGCCGAGTTGACCTACTTTGCAGACCGGCACTTTTATGACGCTTGGTGGAACAGCGGTAACCAAAATCTTGGTGCTGGCCGTCCTGAAGCCTTTGACTAACTTCAATTACAGTATCTTGGGATCAATTTGCACGAGACTGGAACCGACCAGTGCATATTTTCCTTCTTCGTCATGTTTACCACAGCACTATCTCGTCCCTCAAGGTTAACAAGCACGCAGCGACCATCATCACCTTTTTCCTTTCCGCATGTGCGCATGAATTCATCATGTGGTGTATCTTCAAAAAATTGCGTGGTTACTTGCTTGTCTTACAGATGTGTCAACTACCGGTATGTAGTGAGTTTGAATGTCATTTGCCTATACTAGAAGAATCACTAATCGTGCACAGCTCGTTCGCTTGAGTCAAACGAGCTGGCTGAGAGATCGTAAAACACTGGGTAATCTCATGTTTTGGCTCGGTATTTATACTGGACCGAGCGTGTTGTGCAGTTTGTATCTTATTCTCTGATCGGGCTTTCAAGCTCCTCGAGTACGTCTTATAATTTCTCAAATTGACAACTGTACTTTTTTCGGTGGAATTTCATCGATAGCTTCGAACTCAATTCCATTTCGCGGTAGGATAACTACTATGTCGCTCTTCCTGGGCTAAACTGTCTTAAAAGCATGCGTTTCTTGAATTCGCCATGCTCTTACATTTTCTCGTGCGTGGCCATGAGAGAGCCTATGTAGTTTGACATTAGTTTAGAGATTCGGTGTAGGATCTTGGTGTGCATACCAATGAAAGTTGTTACAAGACGGCTTCTGACTTGGCATATGTCTTCCGGCACCAGCCAAATCGTGGCACCCAGCTTTCTAGCAATGCTGATGCTGAGTTTAGCGTTCATGTATGCATCCTCATCCGTCTGCCCAGCAGTCACCAAGTCGAAGTCGACGTAGCTGCTCTTGATACCGTTCAACACATCGAGCAGGAATACGCCAGTAGCGATAGTGGGGTCCTTGAATGATCTGATGGCAGAGTTGCGTCCACCTCGCTTGGACATATCATTGGCCCAGCGAACCATCTCGGCATCAGTAATTTCCCGTTTGCCAAGTTTCTCGGCAAGAGAGGAAAGTGTCACTGTAATGTTCTTTCGCATAAGCTGCCAAACCAAGCCGAGTGTTAGGGTCCTTTGTCCGTCGGTAATATCAGCACCCTGAATGCCAACCAAGGAAAATCCGATTTGCTTGCCAAGCTCAATGGCATAGTTAGTATTCTCTACAGCTTTGAATCGAATCAGTTCACCTCCATGAGCCGGAGGTTTATTAACATGGCGCCAATTAACTGAACCATGAATAATCTTGTCGTACGCTTGTAGGAGGATGTTACCATCGCGTAGATCGTCGAAGAACGATACCACTGGCGGCTGGACATCCAAGCTGTTAAGCCACAGAGTGAATACTCTTGCTTCTCTTTCTCCTTCCGCATCGAAATCCTCGACTTCGAGTTTCTCTTCCTCCGTGATGGGATCCAGGGCGGGGTGATTGTTGAACAAGTTGGCAACGAAGGCCAGATTTAGCTTCGGATTACCTGCAACTAGCGAGGTAGGAGTAAGAAACTTTCGGCATTGGAGCTTTTCGGCCTCCTGTAAAACTTCTTCGGCTCTTTGTAGCAATTCTCTCGTCTGGAGTGGTGCTCTAGTGCAGCCGTGTTCTCCTCCGATCTGGGCGAGCAAAACAGCATAGTTCTCACCATCCTTAACGTCGGTGGAAAAGTTTGAAACTCTTCAAAATCGCATTAGTTTGTGGTAGATTATTCGCTTCAGTGCTACGAACCTTCGAGACCAGTTGGCTGCCTTGAGATGATAGTTCAACCATCGCAGAAGAATCTGCTCGGGGGGGAGACGGAGAAACTGTTCCAGGGTTTCGTCTTCTTCCAGAAGGCGATAGAGCTCAGGATGCAGCTTGATGTCAATCTTTCCGAGAAGGCCACGACGGATGATTTGCCAGATAAGACCCAAGATGAGATGCTCTCGTACTTCGATAATGTCACCAGCACCAATGTTGACAACGGAACAGCCAATGCCCTTGCAAGACTCAATCACGATGTTGTTGTTCTCGCTCATTTGAAATGCGTTGAGGTTCTTCGTCTTTTTACCGGGCATGTTCAGAACACGCTCATCTATGGTGTCCGGTACACTGTCGTTGATGAGTTTGGCGAGGACTAGTCCATCTTTGCAGTCATCAAACATTTCAAAGGTATCGGTGGGGAAGGGTAGGCGGCTGCCAATGTCTGCATCACCTGCCAGAACGGCGTTGATATGGCGAGTGAACTCTGTACGTTCATCTTCGTTAATTGTGTGCGTAATATTTGCGCTGGAGCCCTGCACTTGGATCTTTCCGCTGACACTGCCTTTGGAAGCATGCCCTCCGGTTCGCTGAGTTACCACACCACTCGAAGGAGCGGCTGGCCCAGCAGACATACGCTTTTGGGCAGGAGACGAGTCACGAAGCTTTGAAACGAGCTAGATATGCAATCATCAGATGGAGCGCTTCTCACGAGGCAGTGACTTGCCGCAACTCACCCCAACATAATCTTCGAGCTCAACGCGTCTCGAAGAATCCAGCTCAACTTCCTTGAGTGCCTGTCGTACGACATCGTATGGCAGATTTTCACTTTGCTGGGTAGCCTTAATGGCAGTTGCTTCGTCTAAGTATCCTCGGTCGTCTACATCGAGTCGCTGAAAAGCATCTGACAGCGAGAAAATCTCATTTTGCTGAAACTGGGGAAATTTCCTGCGGAAACACATATTAGCTTGAATGCAGGTCTCTACGCTCGGGTTCTATACTTTTGAAGTTTAAGAACATTCATTTTGGCCTGATTTTTCGATATTTTCGTAGTAATTGTCGGCCGTTGTGATGCTGTGCTTGTCGGCGCAAATACCCCGCGGGCGAGCCCTCGTCTCCGAAGCTTACGGACCGTGCGTTCTGGCGGGAATGTTCTGTTAGAAACTCCTTCATCGGCTCTTTTTTTTTTTTTTAATCACGCACAGTTTGTCTCTGTCTGTGTGAAGTTCTCGCACTGCAGCTGGTACTTGGGCTGCAAGGCAACGTCGTTCGATGAGAGAGTTTGCGATAGGAGGGGCGAGCTGTGGAGGGGCAGGAAGTGATGTAATGGCTGGTGGGGCGGTTCACAGTGCCTCTAACGTATGTAAGTAATTCCGAGCAGCCATTCCCAACGTATGGGATTTGATGGTGATTTGCTATGAATTAAGTAAGACCCACTGTGCCTGGACACGTCACACGCCGCGCAGACACTTTTAATGTCACTTCAATGTTGCCTTGAACGAGGCGGGGAGAAATTTGGTCCATCTATTATTAGCTACCTATCTGCCTAGCTGTCGTGCCGTCGGGTTGAACACGATCACTAACCCAGTTGCACTTGACAAATGGCGCTTCCCAACTCGCTGGACTTTGTCAATTCATTCGTCAAACATTGGGCTATTAGATTAGATCTAATGTACGATTTTCTGCATTTTTCTTCCAACTTGTAGTGCGTGGCAGATTCGGCAGACATTTGAAAATCACATTCGATGGGAGCAAATCGATTCGCATTGTGAAAGGGGGTCGGGTATTTTAAGTAGTAGTTACAATGTACCCTGGCGGGTCTGCATTTGGTAGTTCTGGCTGGGAAAATTTTCTACCTCCACAGCTATTTGTCTTTGGCACATGGTAGAGAAAAATACAGTCATGGCATCTTGCAAAGCATGTCAGGAGCCTCTTGTGCTTCATGTGGCTGGTAGTGAGGACGACGGGGGGGACGCCGGGACCATCGATATTCCAGATGATGTCAGACTTCCATGCCGTTGTCATTACCACTGGTAGGGTTAACAGCATATTCGGAGATTTCGGTGTCAGTCAATGTAGTTGGTAGCTAATTTCACTTAGGCAGTGCCTCATGGATAGCGCTTCTTCGGTAATATCCAGTTTCCAGTGCCCTTCTTGCGGAAAGGACATATCGAGCTCGGCCACAGCTGCAACTAGCAGTTCTCGTGCAAACGACAGTCATGTTATTATGGCACGATACATAAATGAGGGCGGTATACAGGATCGTTTGGATATTTCACCATCGATGAGGGAGGAGGCATATTTGGAGGCGCACCCCGAAGCTGCTCCAGCGAGAGCCTTCCATGTGATGTGTGCAGGGGGCGATCTCGACGGTCTCGTCCAGCTGCTGTACCACTCGGGTGATCAAGTCCCTGACATCGGCTCACTGATTCGATATCAGGACCCTTTGTCCGAGATGAAAAGCGGACTCCATTTGGCTGTCGAAAACCGGCAAGAGGGTGTCGCGTGGCTGCTACTGTGGCTTTCGTCTTCGCTGCCTTCGGACGTTTTCCCTCTCGAGGCAAGGCAAAGCGTTGAGTCTGTCGGTCTTGGACGACTTGGGGTCGGTATTAACACGGACATCCGGGGCATGTTGGACAGTAGAGGACGCACTGCTGCTGTTCTATCTGCACAGCTGGGCAGCCCGCGTTTAAAGCTAGCCGATTCGGGTTTGTTGGCGCTGTAAATTGGCAAGGATTCTGCCGTGATGCGGACTGACCGCAGACTGGTATTAGCGGATATTACCACACGAACCCATGCACAAGGGGAGATAGAATAATGACAACTGTTACCCAAACCTGCTAATCGTGACCGATGGCTGCAGGGTACCTCGGCACGCTAAGCTGTCACCGGCCGTCACACTACAAATAACTACATAGAAGGTAACTTAGCTTGCAAGCTCCCATGCCTGTTGCATGGTCTTGATTGCAGCCAAATAATAATAAGGGTGGCCGTCGAACTCTAATAGCTAAGTGACTGAAGCAAGCATACCTCATCTCGCGCCGTCACTATTGCATGTCGAGAGGAAGTACCAGCATGAGATTGTCTTGTTTCCGCTGGGACGGATTGCCCCACTGAAGGCAAACTAATAAGTACAGGTTACCCTGTTGCGTCACCAGCCTTGCATTGCGTGAAGGGAACTGGCCGGCTAGACCCCCGAGTTGAAGCTCGGGCTGGAAACACAACACTGGCACTATCCAGTGGAAAGTCAGGGCTTCGGCCGGGACTTCTCATCAGACAGCTCGTCCCCCACAGTGCACCCAGCTCACCGCGGCGGCGAATCATGAATACACAGGACGAAGGAGCGCCCAATGGCAAGCCGAAAGGCGAAGAATCCCAAGAAACACCATACTGGAGCTCGGCTCTGAGCTCCATCGGAATCTGGAACAGCGCCAAGCCATCCGCAAACCAATTCGGGAAAGAGGTCGCGGAAGAAGCAAATGCACCCAAATCCAAGACCTTGACGGATCATCTCACCGCGCCATTTTACGGCCAAAGCTCCCGAAGCTACCCAAAAGACTGCCCCCTCCTCGAAGTCCAATGGTTCCACGCTGTTGATGTATGAATGACACGCGATCGCGACACCTCGAATACTGACACGATCACAGGTGCCAAAGAGGACCACGCTGCCAACATTCAATGCAAAAGGCGCCAGCGAGACGAAAGCACTGGTAAAACCCAAGAAATTCTCCGCATTCTCCACGGCAGACTCCAGAAGGATCGAAGTCCAGTATCAGAGCCTCATCGAAGCCGACGAGAAGCGACGCAGCAGGAAAGGCTCGGAAGCTTCACCGCAGTGCAGTGCCAGCGATTCCACGTGCAAGGATATCCGTGTGCCAGTCAATGAAGATTTCTTGTTTGATGTAAGCATCAAACGGCGGGAGCTTTGCCCTGTCTACTGGCTGGGTCCCGTTTACGAAGGTGAGTGTAACCTGTATACTAGAAGAGTAGACAGTGCTGATGCAATCGATGCAAGTTCGCCGGGGCACCTGGTTTTTCCAAGACGGCTCTAGCTTAAGGCCATGCGAAGAAAACCTCGCTGCGCAGTTGGAGGAAGTGAGTACACAGCAAAGAGCAGCATGTGACTCCACTGACATTGCGAAGGGATACCTGAAAATGAAAGCATGGGTAGAACCAGGTGAGCTTCGTCTATAAAGAAACGATGAAAAATCAAACTGACCACCTCAACACAGAGAAGAGAGTCAAATCAAAGCAAGACAATGTCTGCTCAACAGCTACAGGAAATGGAGTACCTGTTGCAGTCGCGGGTAGTACCGGGCCAGACGCAGAGGCGAAGCAGGTCAAGCTAAAATCCCATCGCCTCTTTGGAACCTACATGAACAACACCGTAACGTATGAAGATTCCAGCACCGCCTGGCTAGTATCAGATGGTGTCTTGTCCTGGGTGGCGACATCTATCTACGAGCGCTTTGCAGGGGGAGGGCACATGAGCGGTGTCAAGTTGATTCGAGGCTGTACAGACCAGAACACAGCCAAAGGAAAGGAAAAGAGCGACAGGAAACAATCGCCGACTGACACTGACAATCACAAAGAAGCCGAATATATACAACGCAGCGCAGATGCGCCCGCGACCAGCCAAACATCCTCCGCAGCAGAGGCGCTGACCGGCAAGAACATGCTCCAAAGGAGACTCTCAACCATTGTCGAGAGTAAAGATCGCCGCATTGCAACGAGTAACAATGACGTGCAGAAGCTGAACGAGGAAGAGATGCGTCATGACTACTCAACCCAGAGTGGTGAGTCGCAGAACCGAGACATCGAGCATCTGGTGCTAGTCACACATGGAATCGGGCAGCGATTGAGTCTACGGTATGGGAGAGGAATTCTGTGCAGAATGAAATTGAGCTGATGGATATGAAAGGACACAGAGCGTAAACTTTATCCACGATGTTAATGTTCTGCGCAAGACTCTAAAGGGCGTGTACACGAATTCACCAGAACTTCGATCCATGAATATCGATGAAGGGGACGGTCCAGGCAATTGTCGCATGCAAGTTTTGCCAGTATGCTGGCGCCACAAAGTTGATTTTCCAAGAGGAAGGAAGAGGAAACCGCAAACCGACGAAACAGACGTTGCTGAGGCCCATGAGGAGGAAGAAATGTGTATGTAAGACCTTTTCGCACAGACAACGACGATTTTCTAAGCAGGCCATATGCAGATCCGACGCTAGAAGACATCACAATAAATGGCGTTTCGTTTGCCCGAACGCTCATCTCCGACCTGGCTCTCGATGTTCTACTTTACCAGAGCTCGTACAGAGACGAGATTGCGCAGACCGTGATCGAGGAGTCGAACCGAATCGTCAACCTCTTTCGGCAACGAAATCCGAGTTTCAAAGGCAAAATACACCTTGTTGGCCACTCTCTGGGCTCTGCAATATTGTTTGATATCCTTTGCCATGAAAATAGGCAGCGTCGCCGCGATTCGAAGCCAAACCCATTGCGTTTTCTGCCTCACCGTGGTCCCGCGCGATTCGAGACGAACGATACGCTAGATTTCGACGTGGAAGATTTCTATTGTCTAGGGTCACCAATTGGCTTGTTTCAAATGCTCAAGGGCAGGTATGATAACCAGATCTTACGCTGAGCACACCTAACACCGGCACAGAACCATCGCCGCACGCCAGTCCGCACGTAACGTTTCCAAAGTAGGCTTGGCCAGGGCCGTGGACTCGGAAAGTATGAATGATGGATTTATAGCTGATTCCAGTTCCGGCTGCGCCATTTCGCGCCCCGATGCTCAGCAGCTGTTCAACATATTCTATCCCTCCGACCCAATCAGCTATCGTCTGGAGCCTCTGGTTGCGTCTTGTATGGCTTCTCTGAAACCACATAACCTTCCCTATACTAAAAAGGGTATATTTGGAGTGGTAGGGTCGCAGGGACTGACTGGAATTGGGACCAAAGTCAGTGGCCTTTTTTCCAGTTTGAGCACCGGGCTCTCAACCAATTTGCTGCCCGCTTCACTTCGAATTACTAGCGAGGAGGCGCAGGTCGTGATGAGAGGAGACAAATCCCCGGAGATCTCTGCTGTGTCAACACCGAAGGAAACAAAAAAGAAGGGAAGTGATACCGTCAGCGAGAGTCAGGGTAAAGAGGATGAGGAGGCACTGCTGGCCAACCAGAGCAGTCAAATTTCTACACTATACTCACGATTCCAGATGAGTGACGAGCGCAGCGAAGAAGTCCCAAAAGACGTCGATGCTGACGGCAAGGACCACGAGACCCAGAAACAGCGGACCGCCCAGAGGAAAGTCTGGGCACTCAATCAAAATGGACGCGTCGACTTCAGCATACAAGAGTAAGCGATACCCGGAGGTTTCTGCGTGGCAAAACTGACGACTATAGGGGAGCTTTGGACTTCAACCCAATTAGCACCATTGCTTCGCACATCGGATACTGGGGCGAGGAGGATGTAAGCCACTTCATGCTGTCTCAAGTCCTGTCGCGGGCAGAAAAGCAGGCTAGTGAAAAGCCGGATTAATATCTCTTGTATATGGAGTATAGACTGTTGACAGTCCAGACCGCGCCGATTCAACTGCTATCCAGTGCACATAGGCGGCTTACGCCAGATATCCTAGGTTTGTAGCACCATAGTTAACAGTTGCACCCCAAGCACTTGCAGGTAGTTCATCACGTTGACCACCAGTCAGTACTGTAAGTATAAATGATAATTTAAATAGATACGAAGAGTCTTGGTACGACATACAGAACCTTTGTCAGCAATATAAGGAAGACTATCATGAAACAAAAAGAAAAGACGACAATCGAACCGAAGACGAAGGCGTGGACACTACAATCAGCTGTTGTAGGGCCGTGATGTTGAAGTCAGGCAAGGGGTGATTAA